>WNWK01015009.1:0-49324 GCA_009830355.1 Cherax destructor
ACACCTCTTGCCAAGACCCTCGCATTCACTTCTCTTACAACCCCATCTATAAATATATTGAACAACCACGGTGACATCACACATCCTTGTCTAAGGCCCACATTTACTGGGAAATAGTCCCCCTCTCTCCTACACACTCTAACCTGAGCCTCACTATCCTCATAAAAACTCTTCACTGCTTTCAGTAACCTACCTCCTATTCCATACATCTGCAACATCTGCCACATTGCCCCCCTATCCACCCTATCGTACGCCTTTTCCAAATCCATAAATGCCACAAAAACCTCTTTACCCTTATCCAAATACTGTTCATAGTTTCTAAATGTCATGGTTATTTACCTGTCCAAACACTTAGAACTTTGCATTTGTCTATATTAAACTGCATCTGCCACTTCTCCGACCACTGCATCAGTCTATTCAGCTCTTCCTGGAGTGCTCTAATGTCCTCGTCAAAATTAATTGGACGGCCTATTTTGGCGTCATCGGCAAACTCGCTTATGTCGCTATTTATTCCCTCATATATGTCGTTTATGTAAATTGTGAACAACAAGGGTCACAACACTGACCCTTGTGGAACACCGCTTGCAAGCTTCCCCACTCCGATTTCTCCCCATTTATGCAAACTCTCTCCTGGCTGTCTGTCAACTCTATCAATATATATATATATATATATATATATATATATATATATATATATATATATATATATATATATATATATATATATATATATATGCATTTTGGCAAGTTCATCGTGATTCCAGGTCCTAATAACAGCAGCAATTAGCTTCCCCACAGTGGAACAGTCCTGTTTCGCGATCCTGTGTTTGGTTATTGCCCATAGATTCTCAGTTGGATTGAGGTCAGGAGAGTTTCCAGGTCAATTTAGAAGGCTTAGCTTACTCTCCTGGAAGACTGTCTGCATTTTTTTGGAGGCGTGGCATGGATCAAGATCCTGCTGGACAACGCCTTCTCCCTCAGGAAAGTCTTTATCCACAACAGGAAGCAAATGAGTTGCCAGGATTGCCTTGTATTTGTCACAGTTCATCGTTCCCTCAACAATAACAAGCCGTCGAGGGTCTTTAGTAGTAAAACTGTCCCATAACATGTTAGGTGGGTGTTTTGGCGCTTGTTGAATGTGTCCATTCCTAAGAGGTTCGCCTTCGCTTCATCTCACTACCACTGATCTGTACCCATTTACATCAGAATGCCCCTCATCTAAAAATATAACTTTTTTCCATTCATTTGTCGTCCATCCCTTGTGATCGAGCGCCCACCGCAGCCGTTTTTTCTTCACAACAGAAGTCAATAATCGTTTCTTTACCGACTTTCTGGCAGTTCTGCCAACTTCAAGGAGGCTTCGTCAAACACTTGGAGAATCAACATTTGCGCAGATGAAGCCAAATTTCTCTGTAGATCTTTGCTGGTTTTCTTGGGGTCCTTCCTACTCCTATGATAACCTGGCCATCGTAAGGTGCTGTCTTGCGTTTCCTCTCCCATCTTCCCCGACGCAGCGCTCCACAACCCCCAGTGTCCCCAGCTCTTCAGACTCCCACCAACAGTTGACTTTACTGGGCTAAATTTTTCAGCGATTTGTCAGATACTCAAAGCATGATGTTTTCTAAGAGCCACAAGTACTTGCAAGCTTCCTAGGTGTAACATCCAGCGTGAGTTTCAGCAGTAATCATGAACTGAAGGGGAGAATTTGGTGAAGCCATGACCACTCATGGTTCTTTCAAGAATAGCCTTACAGAACAACAGCTATTGCAGCACTGAGGAGAGTCGCAGGGTAACACCACAGCTGTATGGTTACCAGAAGTCGATAGCAAACTTCTGCAAAGAAAAGAGCCCAAACTTCACTAATTAAGAGGGAAACTAAAACGTACTATGAGATAATCCAAAAATTTACTCCTATCCAAATTAATTTGAATACTGCTGTAATAACAGTACTAATAATAATAATAATAATGATAATGTTACCTCAGAGCAGGTAACAGCTTGGGATAGTCACCTTCAGATAGATTTATTGACACTTGCTGTTAGTTACACATAACAGGAGGCAGCTGTGGTGGGCAGGTGGTGGGTTGGTGACCTCGTTAGTGAGTTGTGGTGGGCAGGTGGTGGGTTGATGACCTCATTATTGGGTGGTGGTGGGCAGGTGGTAGGATGATGGTGGGTTGGTGGTAGGATGGGGTTGGGTTGGTGGTAGGATGGTGGTGGGTTAGTGGTAGGACGGTGGTGGGCTGGTGGTAGGATAGTGGTGAGTTGGTGGCAGGATGGTGGTTGGCTGGTAGTGGGTTGGTGGTAGGATGGTAGTGGGATGGTGGTGGGTTGGTGGAAGGATAGTGGTGGGTTGGTGGTAGGATGGTGGTGGGTTGGTGGAAGGATGGCGGTGGGTTGGTGGTAGGATGGTGGTAGGATGGTACTGGGCTGGCGGTGGGTTGGTGTTAGGATGGTAGTGGGATGGTAGTGGGTTGGTGGTAGGATGGTGGTAGGTTGGTGGTAGGATGGTGGTGGGTTGGTGGTAGGATGGTAGTGGGTTGTAGTGGGCTGGTGGTAGGATGGTGGTGGGCTGGTGGACGGATGGTGGTGGGTTGGAGGCAGGATGGTAGTGGGTTGGTGGTGGACTGGTGGTAGGATGGTGGTGGGTTGGTGGTAGGATAGTGGTGGGTTGGAGGTAGAATTGTAGTGGGTTATTAGTGGGCTGGTGGTAGGATGGTGGTGGGTTAGTGGTAGGATGGTGGTGGGTTGGTGGTAGGATTGTGGAAGGTTGGAGGTAGGATGGTAGTGGGTTGGTGGTAGGATGGTGGTGGGTTGGTGGTAGGTTGGGTTGGGTTGGTGGTAGATTGGGTTGGGTTGGTGGTAGGATGGTGGTAGGATAGTGGTGGGCTGGTGGTGGGCTGGTAGTGGGCTGGTGGTAGGATGGTAGTGGGATGCTGGTTTGTTGGTGGTAGGATGGTGGTGGGTTGGTGGCAGGATGGTGGTGGGCTGGTGGTAGGATGGTGTTGGGTTGGTGGTAGGATGGTAGTGGGCTGGTGGTGGGTTGGTGGTAGGATGGTAGTGGGATGCTGGTGGGTTAGTAATAGGATGGTGGTAGGTTGGTAGTAGGATAGTGGTGGGTTGGTGGTAGGATGGTGGTGGGTTGGTGGTAGCATGGTAGTGGGCTGGTGGTGGGTTGGTGGTAGGATGGTAGTGGGTTGGTGGTAGGATGGTGGTGGTGGGTTGGTGGTAGGATGGTGGTGGTATGTTGGTGGTAGGATGGTAGTGGGTTGTGGTGGGCTGGTGGTAGGATAGTGGTGGGCTGTTAGAATGTCGGAGGGATGGAGGTAGGATAGTAGTGGGTTGGTGGTGGGCTGGTGGTAGGATGGTAGTGGGCTGGTGGTAAGATGGTGGTGGGTTGGAGGTAGGATGGTAGTGGGCTGGTGGTGGGCTGGTGGTAGGATGGTGGTGGGTTGGTAGTAGAATGGTGGTGGGTTGGTGGTAGGATGGTGGTGAGTTAGAGGTAGGATGGTAGTGGGTTGGTGGTGGGCTGGTGGTAGGATAGTAGTGGGTTGATGATATGATGGTGGTGTGCTTGTGGCAGGAATAGTGCTGGGTTGGTGGTGGGTTGGTGGTAGGATGGTAGTGGGCTGGTGGAAGGATGGTGGTGGGTTGGTGGTAGGATGGTGGTGGGTTGGAGGTAGGATGGTGGTGGGTTAATGGTAGGATGGTAGTGGGTTGGTGGTAGGATGGTGTTGGGCTGGTGGTAGGATGGTGGTGGGTTGGTGGTAGGATAATGGTGGGTTAGAGGTAGGATGGTGGTGGGCTGGTCTTAGGATGGTGGTGGGTTGGAGGAAGGATGGTGGTGGGTTGGTGGTAGGATGGTGGTGGATTGGTGGTAGGATGGTAGTGGGTTGGTGGTAGGATGGTGGTGTTTTGTGGTAGGATGGTGGTGGGTTGGAGGTAGGATGGTGGTGGGTTGGTGGTAGGATGGTGGTGGGTTGGTGGTAGGATGGTGGTGCGTTGATGGTAGGATGGAGGAGGGTTGGTGGAAGGATGGTGGTGGGTTTGCGGTAGGATGGTGGTAGGGTGGTTGTGGATGTGGCGAGGATGGTGGTAGGATGGTGGAGGTTGTTGTGGATGTCAGTGGGTGGTGGTAGGAGTGGTGGGTTGGTGGTAGGATGGTGGTGGGTTGGTGGTAGGATGGTGGGTGGTGGGGTAGGATGGTGGTAGTTGATGGCAGGATGGAAGGAGATTGTGGTAAGGATGGTGGTGGGTTTGCGGTAGGATTGGTGGAGGATGGTGGGTGGGGTAGGATGGTGTGTTGATGGTAGGATTGGAAGAGGTTGGTGGAAGATGGTGGTGGGTGTGGTAGGATGGTGGAGGGTTGGTGGTAGGATGGTGGTGGTTGGTGGTAGGATGGTGGTGGGGTGGTGGTAGGATGGTGGTATATGTAGGATGGTGGTGGGTTGGGGTGGATGGTATGGTTTTGTGGGCTGGTGGTAGGATGGTGGTGGCTGGTGGAGGATGGTGGTGGGGTTGGAGGATGGAGGATTGGTGGTGGCTCGGTGGTAGGATGGTGGTGGCTGGGTGGTGGTGGGATGGTAGGATGGGAGAGGTTGGTGGAAGGATGGTGGTGGTGGTGGTAGGATGGTGGAGGGTGGTGGTAGGATGGTGGAGGGTTGGTGGCTAGGATGGTGGGTGGTGGTGATGGATATGGGTGGATTGGATGGTGGTGGGTTGGAGTAGGATGGTGGAAGGGTTGGTGGCAGGAATGGTGGGGTTGCTGGGAGGATGGTGGTTGGTTGGTGGTAGGATGGTGGAGGGTTGGTGGTATAATGATGGTGGGTTGGTGGTATGATGGTTCTGGGTTGGTATTAGGATGGTGGTGGGTTGGTAGTAGGATGGTGAAGGGTTGGTGGTAGGATGATGGTGGGTTGGTGGTAGGATGGTGGTTGGTTGGTGGTAGGTGGTGGGTTAGTGGTAGGATGGTGGTGTGTTGGTGGTAGGATGATGGAGAGTTGGTGTGGTAGGATGGTGGTGGGTTGGTAATAGGATGGTGGTGGGCTGGTGGTAGGATGGTGGTGGGTTGGTGGTAGGATGGTGGTGGGTTGGTGGTAGGATGGTGGTGGGTTGGTGGTAGGATGGTGGTGGGTTGGTGGTAGGATGGTGGGGTTGGTGGATGGCAGTGGGTTGTGGTAGGATGGTAGTGGGATGGTGGTGGGGTGGTTGTGGTAGGATGTGAGTGGGTTGGTGGAGGATGGTAGTGGGTTGGTGGTAGGATGGTGGTAGTTGTGGTAGGATGGTGGGTTGGATTGTAGGATGGTGGTGGGTTTGCGGTAGGATGGTGGAGGGTTGGTGGTAGGATGGTTGTGGGTTGGTGGTAGGATGGTGGTAGGTTGGTGGTAGGATAGTGGTGAGTTTGCGGTAGGATGGTGGTTGGTTGGTGGTAGGATGGTGGTTGGTTGGTGGTAGGATGGTGGTTGGTTGGTGGTATAATGGTGGTGGGTTTGTGGTAGGATGGTGGTGGGTTTGTGGTAGGTTGGTGGTGGGTTGGTAGTAGGATGGTGAAGGGTTGGTGGTAGGATGGTGGTGGGTTAGTGGTAGGATGGTGGTTGGTTGGTGGTAGGTGGTGGGTTGGTGGTAGGATGGTGGTGGGTTGGTGGTAGGATGAGGAGGGTTGGTGTGGTAGGATGGTGGTGGGTTGGTGGTAGGATGGTGGTAGGTTGGTGGTAGGATGGTGGTGGGTTGGTGGTAGGATGGTGGAGGGTTGGTGGTAGGATGGTGGTGGGTTGGTGGTAGGATGGTGGTGGGTTGGTGGTAGGATGGTGGTGGGTTGGTGGTAGGTGGTGCGTTGGTTTTAGGATGGTGGTGGGTTGGTGGTAGGAGATGGGGGTTGGTTGGTAGGATGGTGGTGGGTTGGTGGTAGGATGGTGGTTGGCTGGTGGTAGGATTGTGGTGGGTTTGTGGTAGGATGGTGATGGGTTGCTGGTAGGATGGTGGTGGGTTGGTGGTAGGATAGTGGTGGGCTAGTGGTAAGATGGTGGTGATCTGGTGTTTAGATGGTGGTGGGTTGGAGGTAGGATGGTAGTAGGCTGGTGGTAGGATGGTGGTGGGTTGGTGGTAGGATAGTGGTGGGCTAGTGGTAAGATGGTGGTGATCTGGTGTTTAGATGGTGGTGAGTTGGAGGTAGGATGGTAGTAGGCTGGTGGTAGGATGGTTTTGGGTTGGTGATAGGATGGTGGTGGGCTGGTGGTAGGATGGTAGTGGGCTAGTGGTAGGATGGTGGTGGGTTGGTTGTGAGCTGGTGGTAGCATGGTGGTGGGTTGGTGGTGGGCTAGTTGTAGGATGGTAGTGGGCTGGTGGTAGGATGGTGCTGGGTTGGTAGTGGGCTGGTGGTAGGTTGGTGGTGGGTTGGTGGTAGGATAGTTGTTGTTGGTGGTGGGATTTTGGTTGACAATGTTTATAGAAGACAATCCTTAACCATTCCTACATAAAAAAAAAACTTTAAACCAGACTTCTTAACATAAGTCTTCCAGATAAATCCAACTGGTCCTTATATACGGGTGATATTCTACGGTTAATGAAGTTTACTGTTGAGTTTGAACGAAATATCTGAGTGCCGTCTTCAGATGGTTTAATAATTAAGAGAAGCCAATAAGCATAGACGTAATGTATTTATTATTTGGTAAGAGGAACACTGGGGTAGGCCTACTGGCCCATACTAGGCAGTATGGGCTAGTAGGCCTATACCACCCAATAATGTTTTCATTTTTAAGGAAAAAAGAAAAATTGCAGTAGGCCTACTTGCCCATATTAGGCAGTATGGGCCAGTAGGCCTATACCAGCAAAAAATGTTTTCATTTTTAAGGAAGATAATAAAAATAAATTGCAGTAGGCCTACTGCAAGAAATGCTGATAGCTGTATCTATAAGATTCCCTTGTAAAAAATGTGATAAAGGTTATCATTAGAACTAGACAAGATTCTGATGTATTAGAATTAGACAAGAGTCTAATGCTCCGTTTAATTATGTGAGAGATTTTTAACCATCCGAGAAAGTTGTATCAGGCAGGTCTATGCTTGAGAAAGTTGTATCAGGCAGGTCTATGCTTGAGAAAGTTGTATCAGGCAGGTCTATACTTGAGAAAGTTGTATCAGGCAGGTCTATGATTGAGAAAGTTGTATCAGGCAGGTCTATGCTTGAGAAAGTTGTATCAGGCAGGTCTATGATTGAGAAAGTTGTATCAGGCAGGTCTATGATTGAGAAAGTTGTATCAGGCAGGTCTATGATTGAGAAAGTTGTATCAGGTAGGTCTATGATTGAGAAAGTTGTATCAGGCAGGTCTATGATTGAGAAAGTTGTATCAGGCAGGTCTATGCTTGAGAAAGTTGTATCAGGCAGGTATATGATTGAGAAAGTTGTATCAGGCAGGTCTATGATTGAGAAAGTTGTATCAGGCAGGTCTATGATTGAGAAAGTTGTATCAGGCAGGTCTATGATTAAGAAAGTTGTATCAGGCAGGTCTATGATTGAGAAAGTTGTATCAGGCAGGTTTATGATTGAGAAAGTTGTATCAGGCAGGTCTATGATTGAGAAAGTTGTATCAGGCAGGTCTATGATTGAGAAAGTTGTATCAGGCAGGTCTATGATTGAGAAAGTTGTATCAGGCAGGTCTATGATTGAGAAAGTTGTATCAGGCAGGTCTATGATTGGGAAAGTTGTATCAGGCAGGTCTATGATTGGGAAAGTTGTATCAGGCAGGTCTATGATTGAGAAAGTTGTATCTGGCAGGTCTATGGTTGAGAAAGTTGTATCAGGCAGGTCTATGATTGAGAAAGTTGTATCAGGCAGGTCTATGCTCGAGAAAGTTGTATCAGGCAGGTCTATGATTGAGAAAGTTGTATCAGGCAGGTCTATGATTGAGAAAGTTGTATCAGGCAGGTCTATGCTTGAGAAAGTTGTATCAGGCAGGTCTATGATTGAGAAAGTTGTATCAGGCAGGTCTATGATTGAGAAAGTTGTATCAGGCAGGTCTATGATTGAGAAAGTTGTATCAGGCAGGTCTATGATTGAGAAAGTTGTATCAGGCAGGTCTATGATTGGGAAAGTTGTATCAGGCAGGTCTATGATTGGGAAAGTTGTATCAGGCAGGTCTATGATTGAGAAAGTTGTATCTGGCAGGTCTATGGTTGAGAAAGTTGTATCAGGCAGGTCTATGATTGAGAAAGTTGTATCAGGCAGGTCTATGCTTGAGAAAGTTGTATCAGGCAGGTCTATGATTGAGAAAGTTGTATCAGGCAGGTCTATGCTTGAGAAAGTTGTATCAGGCAGGTCTATGATTGAGAAAGTTGTATCAGGCAGGTCTATGCTTGAGAAAGTTGTATCAGGCAGGTCTATGATTGAGAAAGTTGTATCAGGCAGGTCTATGATTGAGAAAGTTGTATCAGGCAGGTCTATGCTTGAGAAAGTTGTATCAGGCAGGTCTATGATTGAGAAAGTTGTATCAGGCAGGTCTATGATTGAGAAAGTTGTATCAGGCAGGTCTATGATTGAGAAAGTTGTATCAGGCAGGTCTATGATTGAGAAAGTTGTATCAGGCAGGTCTATGATTGGGAAAGTTGTATCAGGCAGGTCTATGATTGGGAAAGTTGTATCAGGCAGGTCTATGATTGAGAAAGTTGTATCTGGCAGGTCTATGGTTGAGAAAGTTGTATCAGGCAGGTCTATGATTGAGAAAGTTGTATCAGGCAGGTCTATGCTTGAGAAAGTTGTATCAGGCAGATCTATGATTGAGAAAGTTGTATCAGGCAGGTCTATGCTTGAGAAAGTTGTATCAAGCAGGTCTATGATTGAGAAAGTTGTATCAGGCAGGTCTATGCTTGAGAAAGATGTATCAGGCAGGTCTATGATTGAGAAAGTTGTATCAGGCAGGTCTATGATTGGGAAAGTTGTATCAGGCAGGTCTATGATTGAGAAAGTTGTATCAGGCAGGTCTATGATTGAGAAAGTTGTATCAGGCAGGTCTATGATTGAGAAAGTTGTATCAAGCAGGTCTATGATTGAGAAAGTTGTATCAGGCAGGTCTATGATTGAGAAAGTTGTATCAGGCAGGTCTATGATTGAGAAAGTTGTATCAGGTAGGTCTATGATTGAGAAAGTTGTATCAGGCAGGTCTATGATTGAGAAAGTTATATCAGGCAGGTCTATGATTGAGAAAGTTATATCAGGCAGGTCTATGATTGAGAAAGTTGTATCTGGCAGGTCTATGATTGAGAAAGTTGTATCAGGCAGGTCTATGATTGAGAAAGTTGTATCAGGCAGGTCTATGATTGAGAAAGTTGTATCTGGCAGGTCTATGATTGAGAAAGTTGTATCAGGCAGGTCTATGATTGAGAAAGTTGTATCAAGCTTCATAAAAAAATAGCGTTGATTTTAAAATGAAAATAAGACCAGGGTTATACAAATTAGGTTCATTTATAGTAAAATTTGAAAATAATTTAAGTAGTGCCAGACATGTCCGTGTAAACTGTTATCATATATGTATATGTATATATATATATATATATATATATATATATATATATATATATATATATATATATATATATATATATATATATATATATATGTATATTCGTAGTATTTAGTGTGTTGCGGAATCCAGATAGCTCTCGACGAGGCACCACGCCTACAACTGCCCTCTTTCAGTCTATAAACAGACCTTTCTGACGTAGTTAACCCGAAGACCTTAGAAAGAGATAAAGATCCGAGGGAGGGAACATATCACTGACGTCCAGACCAGTGCCAGTGGCGCCACTGTCTTGTCCTGGGCACTTTCTTTGGTTTAATTACCCCTCCCTGACTCACCTTGGCACTCCTGGCCACAGTAGTGCCAGCCATTGACCTTTCATTTACCGTTCCAAGGGGCACTGTGCCCACAGTGTCACTATTGTGGGATATTATATTTTAGTAATCTAGAATAGTAGTAGTAGCAGTAGTAGTACTAGTAGAATCTCTATTGATGAATAAGACTTATGTAAGTAAGTAAGTTTATTCAGGTATACACAAATACATTTACATAGATTATCATACATAGCAGCATATGTGTAGTGAGCCATCCAGGATAACCCAAAAAAGTCAGACAGAGTGACTTATTTCCATTGGGGTCCTTTTAGTACTTTAATATTATACATTGTAGGAGATATATGTTATTATATTATAAAGGATATATGTATACTAGGAATAAGGTAAAAGAGCTATTTACATATACATGTGTGTTAGTTAAAAAAATAAAAATCATTCTTCTCCCTTTCTGTCGCTACATTCATCTACAACATGTACAACACCTGGGTGTCTTTATTAATGAATAAGACACCTGTACAACACCTGGGTGTCTTTATTGATGAATAAGACACATGTACAACACCTGGGTGACTTTATTGACGAATAAGACACATGTACAACACCTGGGTGTCTTTATTGATGAATAAGACACATGTACAACACCTGGGTGTTTTTATTGATGAATAATACACATGTACAACACCTGGGTGGCTTTATTGATGAATAATACACATGTACAACACCTGGGTAACTTTATTGATGAATAATACACATGTACAACACCTGGGTGACTTTATTGATGAATAATACACATGTACAGCACCTGGGTGACTTTATTGATGAATAAGATATATGTACAACACCTGGGTGACTTTATTGATGAATAAGACACATGTACAACACCTGGGTGACTTTATTGATGAATGAGACACATGTACAACACCTGGGTGTCTTTATTGATGAATAAGACACATGTACAACACCTGGGTGTCTTTATTGATGAATGAGACACATTAACATCTCACAGGTAGACTTGTACTGTCCAGTAGTGCCATTATGCTGGTATTTAAGATGGCACCCTGGCACTGGCATCGTTGGAACAAATGTCTCTGGGAGCTGCAAGTGTTATTTAGAGGATAATTCAATGAGAGAGTGAAATTCACTCATTTAGGAGGCCATCTTCTGACCTACATCACCTGCCCCTTAGATGGTTAGACTACCAGGTTTGAAGTCTATCTGCTACACGAGGGTCATTAAGCCTGGTTAGTTGGTTAATGGGGTTTAAAGTCTATCTACTACACCAGGAACGTTGTCAATGAAAAAAAAATTATCCATATATATATATATATGTCGTGCCGATTAGGTAAAACTTGCGATATTGACTTAAATAGCAACGCTTACCTTGCCATATAAGACAAGGGAAAATTTGTGTATGCAATAATTTCGCCAAAATCATTCTGAACATAACGAAAAAAAATATATTTCATTGTGTTTAACGTATCTAAAATATATTTAGTTGGGTTAGGCTAAATTAAATTGCGCTTGTTGTAATAAGGTTAGGTAGGTTTTCAAAGTTTCTCTTGGTACAAAATTATAAATTCTTACATTAACATAAATGAAAAAAATATATCTTTAAACGTATAAGAGAAAATTTTAGAAAGGACTTAATTTTAGATGAGTTCTTGCTAATTGACCAGTTTTACCTAATCGGCACGACATATATATATATATATATATATATATATATATATATATATATATATATATATATATATATATATATATATATATACCTGGAGTCTACCTGGAGAGAATTCCAGGGGTCAACGCCCCCGCGGCCCGGTCTGTGACCAGGCCTCTTGTTGGACTAGAGCCTGATCAACCAGGCTGTTACTTCTGGCCGCACGCAGTCCAACGTACGAACCACAGCCCGGCTGATCAGGTACCGACTTGAGGTGCCTGTCCAGTGCCTGCTTGAAGACAGCCAGGGGCTTGTTGGTAATCCCCCTGATGTATGCTGGGAGGCAGTTGAACAATCTTGGGCCCCTCACACTTATTGTGTTGTCCCTCAATATATATATGTCGTGCCGATTAGGTAAAACTGGTCAATTAGCAAGAACTCATCTAAAATTAAGTCCTTTCTAAAATTTTCTCTTATACGTTTAAAGATATATATTTTTAATTTATGTTAATATAAGAATTTATAATTTTGTACCAAGAGAAACTTTGAAAACCTACCTAACCTTATTACAACAAGCGCAATTTAATTTAGCCTAACCCAACTAAATATATTTTAGATACGTTAACATTAATTTAATAATAAACAAACACAATGAAATATATTTTTTTCGTTATGTTCAGAATGATTTTGACGAAATTATTGCATACACAAATTTTCACTTGTCTTATATGGCAAGGTGAGCGTTGCTATTGAAGCCAAAATCGCAAGTTTTACCTAATCGGCACGACAAAATATATATATATATATATATATATATATATATATATATATATATATATATATATATATATATATATATATATATATATATATATATATATATATATATATAAGTGACACGTATCTTATAAGTACATTGTTATCTAAGTTAAAGCCGTTGTACATCTAAAATTTTCTCGTTTTTTTCCACTATCATACGGGTTTAGAGCTGCTATCCTGCCTCCCAAGGTGGCACTTATGGTCAATTGATCCAGTTTTTAATAAGTGTCATTCGATTGCCTATTGACCAGCTGAAGCCCATTTTTTATTATATACAAAAAGGGAAAATAGTTTTGACTGCCCGTCTTGTGACTTAATAGTTCAGCATTGCGGCTTCCCTCAGGGGTACGACAGCTTAATGAGGAATATTGGGGAAAACAAAGGTTAAGTTTGTAGTTGATGTTTGTTGGTGTTTGTAAGATTTTCTTAGGTGTTGGAGACCCAGGAACACCAGTGATGATGCCAGAGTGTGCAATGTTTATCTGCCTTCTGGATTACACTCGTGTGACAGGATGGTTGTAGCTCCCTGGATGGTTGTAGCTCCCTGGTTGGTTGTAGCTCCCTGGATGGTTGTAGCTCCCTGGATGGTTGTAGCTCCCTGGATGGTTGTAGCTCCCTGGATGGTTGTAGCTCCCTGGATGGTTGTTTTATACCAACCTTCATAATGTTCCGTAGCTGGGTTGGTAGCGCACTCATCTCGCACACTTAGGTCAGTGGTTCGATCCCCGGTACGGGAGGAAACATTATGACGTGTTTCCTTGAGACACCTGCTGTCACTGTTCACTTAGCAGTAAGTAGGTACCTGGGTGTTAGTGGACTGGTGTGGGTGGCATCATGGGAACAAAACTGACCTAATTTGTGGGAAATGCTCAGCATAACAAGGGGCTTTCTATATAGTAGTATGTCATAGGTGTCAGCTATGGTCTGTATAAGTTGTATCATGTACTGCTAGAAATAAACATTATAATTATTAATATTATTATTATTTGCCTATCAATAGAGGTCACAACATCTAATGTTTGCACACACAGCCTACTGGGGTCAAATCAGGTATAATTGAGGTCACAGGAGGGCGGTGCCCTGGTTCCTCAACTTCTTATGATCTTAATAGACGTCAGAGGTCACTCAAGGTCAAAATATCGACAAAATACACGCGCACACGCACACACACACACACACACACACACACACACACACACACAGGCTGCAAGCCTGGTCCACCAATTGGCTCCTGGAGTTCAACCCAACCAAGTGCAAAGTCATGAAGATTGGGGAAGGGCAAAGAAGACCGCAGACGGAGTACAGCCTAGGAGGCCAGAGACTGCAAACCTGAATCAAGGAAAAAGATCTTGGGGTGAGTATAACACCAGGCACATCTCCTGAGGTGCACATCAACCAAATAACTGCTGCAGCATATGGGCGCCTAGCAAACCTAAGAACAGCATTCCGACATCTTAATAAAGAATCGTTCAGGACCCTGTACACTGTGTACGTTAGGCCCATACTGGAGTATGCAGCACCAGTTTGGAACCCACACCTAGCCAAGCACGTAAAGAAGCTAGAGAAAGTGCAAAGGTTTGCAACAAGACTAGTCCCGGAGAGGTTAAGGGAAATCGACCTGACGACACTGGAGGACAGGAGAGATAGGGAGGACATGATAACAACATATAAGATACTGAGAGGAATTGACAAGGTGGACAGGGACAGAATGTTCCAGAGATGGGACACAGCAACAAGGGGACACAGTTGGAAGTTGAAGACTCAGATGAATCACAGGGATGTTAGGAAGTATTTCTTCAGTCACAGAGTGGTCGGGAAGTGGAATAGCTTGGGAAGTGATGTAGTGGAGGCAGGCTCCATACATAGCTTTAAGAAGAGGTATGATAAAGCTCATGGCGCAGGGAGAGTGACCCAGTAGCGGCCAGTGAAGAGGCGGTGCCAGGAGCTGTGAATCGACCCCTGCAACCACAACTAGGTGAGTACACACACACACACACACACACACACACACACATATATATATATATATATATATATATATATATATATATATATATATATATATATATTGCAGAAAAGAGGAGGGAATCCAAGCAAATCAGCAAATCAGAGTAACGTCTTGTTGCTGCTTTCTGCAAGATTCCAAGCTACTGATGATTGTTAATTGCAACACGAAAGGCCTAGAGATACCATTCAACTTTCCCAGTGGTTATTTTGCATATATAAATTTGCTATGTATATGAGATAAGGTTTCGTTGGAATTTTTAACCCAGGAGGGTTAGCAACAGCTACGCAGGATAACCCAAGTAAGTCAGTGCGTCTTGGGACTGTCTATGGTCCTTAGTCTTGTCCCCCCAGGATGCCACCCACACCAGTCTACTAACACTCAGGTGCCTACTTTCAAGGTGAACAAGACACCAAGTGTTTGCAAACACATTGAAACGTTACCCGCCGGGAATCGAACCCGGGCCCTCAGCTTTGTCAGCCAGTCCACTGTGGTGTAGCTAATTCTTAGCACCTAGCATCCCCTGGTAACTGAGACAGACATGTTAGGAGCCCAGGGCACCTAGCAACACTATCATGGATGGTATATTTCCTTCAACAAGTATTGACGTCAATAACAACGGTGTTCCTAAAGGGAATTTTCCCTCGTAATTAAAATTCCTGGTTATTTTATGTAATCATTATAATAACTTTTACTAATATTAAAACTTATTTTTTTTTCATAAAGCAATTTATTAAAAAGTATTTATTGCATACACAAAAATATTTTTCTTTAATTATTTCTATGATTTTTTTTCATTTTCTTTCATATAAAAAAATTTAGTTTTTTTTTTCATGATATTTAAAAAAAATCCAGCTTAATAGAATTTTATTATCAACTCTATTAAAAATAAAAATCTTTAGGGATAATAAAAGAAATCAGACAACAGTGTATATACACTGAGATGTGTATATCTCAGTGTATATACTACACTGAGAAGTGTATATCTCGGTGTATTTACACTGAGATGTGTATATCTCAGTGTATATACTACACTGAGAAGTGTATATCTCAGTGTATATACACTGAGATGTGTATATCTCAGTGTATATACTACACTGAGATGTGTATATCTCGGTGTATATACACTGAGAGGTGTATATCTCAGTGTATATACACTGAGAGGTGTATATCTCAGTGTATATACACTGAGGGGTGTATATCTCAGTGTATATACACTGAGATGTGTATATCTCAGTGTATACACTACACTGAGATGTGTATATCTCAGTGTATATACACTGAGATATACACCTTTCAGTGTATATACACCGAGATATACAAATCACAGTGTAGTATATACACTGAGATATACTCATCTCAGTGTAGTATATTCACTGAGATATACACATCTGAGTGTATATACACTGAGATATACACATATCAGTGTATATACACTAAGATATATACATATCAGTGTATATACACTGAGATGTGTATATCTCAGTATATATACACTGAGATGTGTATATCTCAGAGTATATACACTGAGATGTATATATATCAGTGGATATACACTGAGATGTGTATATACACTGATATGTGTATATCTCAGTGTATATACTACACTGATATGTGTATATACACTGAGAGGGGTATATCTCAGTGTATATACACTGAGAGGAGTATATCTCAGTGTATATACACTGAGAGATGTATATCTCAGCGTATACACTACACTGAAATGTGCATATATCAGTGTACATACACTGAGAGGTGTATATATCAGTGTATATACACTGAGATGTGTATATCTCAGTGTATATACACTTGAGATGTGTATATCCCAATGTATATACACTTGAGATGTGTATATCTCAGTGTATATACTACACTGAGATGTGTTTATCTCAGTGTATATACACTGAGAGGTGTATATCTCAGTGTATATACACTGAGAGGTGTATATCTCAGTGTATATATACTGAGAGGTGTAAATCTTTGTGTATATACACAGAGAGGTGTATATCTCAGTGTATATACAGTGATAGTGTATATCTCAGTGTATATACAGAGGTGTATATCTATGTATATATACACTGACAAGACCTACTTCATACAGTTTGGAAGCAAAGTCACAAATGTTCCACTTAACATAACACTTAATGGTTCACCCATCACAAGACTCACAGAGGGAAAATTCCTAGGAATCCACCTTGACAGTAGCCTTAAATTCCAAACACATATACAACAAATTTCCAAGAAAATCTCGAAGACAGTAGGCATATTATCAAAGATACGCTATTATGTAACTCAATCAGCTCTACTTGCACTATATCATTCACTTATCTACCCGTATCTCACCTATGGAATCTGTGCATGGGGATCAACAACGTTAAATCACCTTAGACCACTCATAACACAACAAAAGGCCGCAGTCAGAATGATAACAAATTCCCACTCTAGAAAGCATACTCCACCAATATTCGAAAGTCTCAAACTACTCACCGTAAATAACATTCATACTTACTCTTGTGCCTACTACATATATAAAACTTTACACTCTAATATAAACCCTCTGCTCAAAACTCTCCTCACCAACTTTAATAGGACCCATGACCACAACACACGACACAGATCACTTTTTGATATACCCCGTGTTCATATCAACCTATGTAAAAATTCTATGCACATAAAGGGCCCCAGAATCTGGAATTCATTACCAGTAAATATTAAGATAATCTTGTCTGAAAATCAATTTAAGACTCAACTCAAAAACCACCTACTCACCCAAACCTAAATGATCATGCTATAAACTACCTTGTAAAATGCTCATTGTTACTTTCCTATACGATAATCTCAATTTTTAATAATATGTTACTATTATGTTACCCCCTACTCATATTATAAGTTAATGTCAAAAATGCTCAATGTTATTTTCCTTAAGATAATCTCAATTCCATATTATCATTCAAGAATCTTAACACCTGTAACAATCTAAGATCTAATATCATTATATAATAATTTAAACAGTAAAATTTCATCATATTGTAATTTTGAAAATAATTTTTAACTAGAATAAACTCAATAAATTTCTCTAATATTAAGTACATAGTTTTTAAGGACTAGAATAAGCTGCCCCTAATGCCATGGCATGTCAGTGGCTCTCCTTGCACTCAATTTACATTGTAACTTCCGATACCCATGTAACCTGCAATGAAATAAAATTTGTTTGTTTGTTTGTTTGTATATACACTGAGAGGTGTATATCAGTGTATATGCACTGAGAGGTGTATATCTCAGTGCATATTCACTGAGAGGTGTTTATCTCACTGCATATACACTGACATGTGTATGTCTCAGTGTATATACACTGAGAGGTGTATATCTCAGTATATATAGTTAGTTAGTTCAGACTCTCAGGTAAGGACCCACTAAGGGCGAGGGGGAAGTGGGGACAGAAGAAGAATAGCCGGTGAGAGGAAGAGCTGAAGTAGAAGAGAAAGAGTTAGGACTAAACCCAACAGTCTAACTACTTAATCAGTATATATATCTGTGGTGCCAAGAAGGTGAAACTTGAGACTTTGGCAGAATAAGACAAGCTAAAATTTGTGTATGCAATAATTTCGCAAATATCATTCTGAACCTAACGAAAAAAATATATTTCATTGTGTTTGTTTTATTATTAAATTATTGTAAACTTATCTAAAATATATTTAGTTGTATTAGTCTAACTTAATATGCGCTTCTTATAATAAAGTCAGGTACGTTTTCTAAGGTTGTTTTGGTAAAAAATTATAATTATAATTATTATATTAACATTCTTTTTCTGTGGAATATTTCTTGAAACTCTATATAAATATCAGATTAATTTAACATATTTTATAAATTTTAAACCATTTTCTTATACATAAATATAATTGACATTTTACTTATGTAATTCAAACGAATTATTTTTTTCCCTTTGTCTTTTGTTGATAATGTTAGTGAGTGTTGATGACCTTGGCCCAGCTGGTTAAGTCTCCCCAACAGCCTAGAAAAAGTTACTCTTCAAGAAGTGGGAGTCAATGGTCTGTTGATTTCTAGGGGTAACTGAGATACATTGATTGAAGAATGTCAATGGGTCGCCAAGACCAGTGTGGGGTTTAGTATTACATGATGCAACTTCTACAGACAATAGCTGACATCAACGACATACTACTTTATAGAAAGCCGCTTATGTGGATCATTTCCCACAAATTAGGTCCACTAACACCCAGGTACCTATTTTACTGATAGGTGAACATAGACAACCGGTTTTAAAAGGGATCTGGACAGGCTGAAGGCCTGGTCCAGTAACTGGCTTCTGGAGTTTAACCCCTTTGAGTGCAAAGTCATGAAGATCGGGGAAGGTCAAAGAAGATCGCTGACAGAGTAAAGTCTAGAGGCCAAAGACTACAAACCATACCCAAGGAAAAAGATCTTGGGGTGAGTATAATACCGAGCACATCTCCTTAGGCACACATCAACCAAATAACGGCAGCAGTTATTTGGTTGTTCAGGATCCTGTACACTGTGTACGTTAGGCCCATATTGGAGTATGCAGCACCAGTGTGGAACCCACACCTAGCCAAGCCCCTAAGGAAATTAGAGAAGTGCAAAGGTTTGCAACAAGACTAGTCCCGGAGCTAAGGGGTATGTCCTACGAGGAGAGGTTAAGAGAACGCGACCTGACGACACTGGAGGACAGGAGAGATAGGGGACAAATGATAACGACATAAAAAATATTGAGCGGAATCGACAAGGTGGACAGAGACAGGATGTTCCAGAGATGTGACACAGCAACAAGGGGTCACAGCAAGAAGGGGACACAGCAACAAGGATACACAGAAACAAGGGGACACAGCAACATTGGGTCACATCAACAAGGGGACACAGTAACAAGGGGACACAGCAACAAGGGGACAGAGCAACATGGGGTCACAGCAACAAGGGGACACAGCAACAAGGGGACACAACAACAAGGGGTCACAGCAACATGAAATCACAGTAACAAGGGGACACAGCAACAAGGGGACACAGCAACAAGGGGACACAGCAACAAGGGGACACAGCACCAAGGGGTCACAGCAACAAGGGGTCACAGCAACAAGGGGACACAGCAACAAGGGGACACATCAACAAGGGGACACAGCAACAAGGGGACACAGCACCAAGGGGTCACAGCAACAAGGGGACACAGCAACAAGGGGACACAGCAACAAGGGGTCACAGTTAAAAGAAATCACAGCAACAAGGGGATACAGCAACAAGAGGACTCAGCAACAAGGGGACAGACCAACAAGGGGACACACCAACAAGGGGACACAACTGGAAGTTGAAGACTCAGATGAATCACAGGGATGTTAGGAAGTATTTCTTCAGTCACAGAGTTGTCAGGAAGTGGAACAATCTGGAGAGTGATGTAGTGGAGGCAGGATCCTCACAACTTTAAGAAGAGATACGACAGCTCATTGAGCAGGGAGAGAGCAGACGCAGTAGCAACCAGTGAAGAGGCAGGACCAGGAGCTACGAATCGTCCCTTACATCCACAAATAGGTGAGTACACACAATTGTTAACCTTGTACCGCCACTACTACGCTACATTTTTCTACTGTACAACAACAACACAACAGAACAAATTATCAAAAGACTAACATTTCACATACCAATATCAATACGTACACTTACACTTGACCCCTGCAACCACAATTAGGTGAGTACATATTTAATAATAAATACATCAGCTTCCCCTAAAAATAATCCGACTTTCAAATCTCATTTTCTATCATCTGTTTTTTCTTTCATTTCTGGGGAGACTTAACCAAGTTAACCAAGGTCGTCACACTTCACAATAATATTACGTATTATGAAGAGGCCAAAGAAGTCGTTTAAAATGCATAACGAAAAAAATATAAATTTAATTTTATAACTGAGTCTATTTTACCGTTTTAAAATACAAATAACCAGTACATATAAATATTTGCCTGGATGGTTGTTCCGGGGGTCAGCGCCCCCGCGGGAGGGTCCATGACCAGGCCTGGTGGTGGATCAGGACCTGATCAACCAGGTTGTTACTGCTGGCCGCAAGTGAACCAACGTAGGAAGCACAGCCTGGCTGGTCATTTACTATGTCTCTGTTCAGCTCCCTCATTAAGACAACCAGGGGTCTTGAAGACTACCAGGGGTCTTGAAGACTACCAGGGGTCTTGAAGACAGCCAGGGGGTCTTGAAGACTACCAAGGGTCTTGAAGACTACCAGGGGTCTTGAAGACAGCCAGGGGTCTTGAAGACTACCAGGGGTCTTGAAGACAGCCAAGGGTCTTGAAGACAACCAGGGGTCTTGAAGAGCACCAGGGGTCTTGAAGACTACCAGGGGTCTTGAAGACAGCCAGGGGTCTTGAAGACAACCAGGGGTCTTGAAGACTACCAGGGGTCTTGAAGACAACCAGGGGTCTTGAAGACTACCAGGGGTCTTGAAGGCTACCAGGGGTCTTGAAGACCACCAGGGGTCTTGAAGACAGCCAGGGGTCTTGAAGACTACCAGGGGTCTTGAAGACTACCAGGGCTCTTGAAGACAGCCAGGGGTCTTGAAGACTACCAGGGGTCTTGAAGACTACCAGTGGTCTTGAAGACAGCCAGGGGTCTTGAAGACTACCAAGGGTCTTGAAGACAGCCAGGGGTCTTGAAGACAACCAGGGGTCTTGAAGACTACTAGGGGTCTATTAGTAATCTCCCTTATGTATGGTGGGAGGCAGTTGAACAGTCTTGGGCCCCTGACATTTATTGTGTTGTCTCTCAGTGTACTCGTGGCACCGCTGCTTTTCATTGGGGGAATGTTGCATCTCCTGCCCAGTCTTTTGCTTTCATAGGGAGTGATTTTCGTGTGCATGTTTGGTACTAATCCCTTTAGAATTTTCCATATCCCCATTAAAATCAGGCATAATCACAGACAATACCACAGACCACTACCCAACCTTTCTCATAACAAATCTCGGAAAATTACCACTAGAGACTACTAAAGTTACCTTCAGACTACATAATGAGACAGCTATAAATAACTATACAGCTATGACAAACACTGACTGGCAAACAGAAATAGACAACTTCCCAGATACTGAATTATGTATTAATAATTTTCTTAAAAATACCCAATATCTCTATAATAAGCATTGCCCTAAAAAAACTAAACAAATCACAACTAAAAGATTAAATAGTCCCTGGCTAACCCCCAGCATACTCAAATCCATTAATATAAAGCACCTATATGAAAAACAGTACAGAATGGGACAAATAACAAGAGAACAAACAAAACGCTACTCATCAAACCTAACGAGTCTGATAAGAAGGTCAAAAAAATTGTACTATGAGAACAGATTACATAACTTAAAAGGTGATATAAAAAAGACCTGGAAAACCCTATCTGAAATTCTAAGAACAAAAAAGATATCCACAAACAGAACTATCAAGCTAACAAAACCAGATGAACCCCTACTCCCACCTATTGAAACAGCAAACAAACTCAATGATTTCTTCTCCACCATAGGTAAAAAGCTGGCAAGCAAAATCCCAAGTTCAAATACTCCACCTAACGACTATCTCACTGGCACCTATCCGAACACACTATTCCTAGCCCCAACCAACCCAATAGAAGTTTCACTTATAATCAACACATTAAAAAACAAAGCAGGTGACCTAAATAACTTACCACCTTATATATACAAAAAAGCCTCTCAAGTTCTCTCACCAATTATTGCAACACTTTAACAAATCCATTGAATCCTCTACCTTCCCATCAATACTCAAAATAGCAAGGGTCACCCCAATACATAAGGAGGAGATCAAGCAGACCTGAATAACTACAGGCCGATATCTAACTACCCCTTCTCTCCAAAATCTTTGAAAAATTAATTCATAGACAAATATATTCCTACCTCACCTCCAACAACGTACTCAACCACTGTCAATTTGGATTCAGGCCTAATAAAAATACAAATGATGCCATTATACACATGTTAGAAATAATTTACACCGCCCTTGAGAAAAAAGAAATCCCAGTGGGAATCTTCATTGATTTACGTAAAGCTTTTGATACAGTTGACCATGATCTGTTACACTAAAATTATCACACTATGGTATAAGAGGACACTCCCTAAACTACCTAAAATCATACCTTAGCAACAGAAACCAATATGTGTACACAAATGGAGCTAGCTCCACCGCGCAAACTATTACCGTAGGTGTCCCACAGGGAAGTGTTCTTGGCCCACTACTCTTTCTCATTTACATTAACGACCTACCAAATGCATCTCAACTACTCAAACCCATACTTTTGCAGATGACACTACATACGTTATCTCTCACCCAAGCCCAGACACACTAGCCAACACTGAAATACTGAATTGCAGAAAATATCTACCTGGATGATGACCAACAAACTTACTCTCAATATTGATAAAACCTATTTTATCCAGTTTGGGAACAGAGCTACAAACGCACCACTTAACATAATGATAAACGGGTCCCCTATCACAAAACTCACAGAGGGAAAATTCTTAGGAATACATCTTGACAGTGGCCTCAAATTTCAGACACACATACAACAAATCTCCAAGAAAGTCTCAAAGACCGTGGGAATACTATCCAAGATACGGTACTATGTTCCACAACCAGCTCTCCTTACCCTATATCACTCACTCATTTACCCCTACCTCACCTATGGAATCTGCGCATGGGGCTCTACATCAATAACTCATCTCAGACCACTAATAACACAACAAAAGGCAGCAGTTAGAATGATAACAAATTCTCACTCCAGACAACATACTCCATAAATATTCAAAAACCTAAACTTACTCACCATACAAGACATTCATACTTTTTACTGTGCCTATTACATACATAGAACACTCTATGCAAATATTAACCCACCACTCAAACTTCTCCTTACCAATTTTAGCAGGACACATGACCATAACACTAGACACAGATCACTCCTCGATGTTCCCCGTGTCCATCTAACACTATGTAAAAACTCAATGCATATAAAAGGCACGAAAATTTGGAATTCATTACCTGTCATTGTCAAAGAAACCCTGCCTGTACCCCAATTCAAAACGATGCTAAAAAACCACCTTCTCACCCAAAGCTAAATGCTCAATATCAAACATTCCCAACAAAGTAGAATAATCACTTAATGTAAAAACCTGACTAATCACTTAAATGTAAAAACCTGTTATGAATAATACATACTAAGCTAACTATTACCTAACATTTACATTATAATGACCACGTAAACTGTAACTGCATTGCAATTAATTGTTTTAAATTGTTATCTCACTCAATTAGTTGTATTGCTACAATTAATTGATATGTTCAACTTATATTCAAACTTTATAACTTAGATACGCAATTATACTTATTTTATAAATTATCAACCATAACTTTTTACCATGTAGTCTAGAATTAAGTAGTCCTATGAATGCCCGCAATGCACAGCATATTAGGGGCTTTTGGCATGTACATCTCATTAATAACTATGTATCTTGTCTACCATGTATCATTGTACCATGTCTCAATAAAGTATTATTATTATTATTATTATTATTATTATTATTATTATTAGATTTCTCGTCTATGTTCCAGGGAGTATAGGTCAAGGGACTTCAACCGTTCCCAGTAATTTAGGTGCTTTATCGTACATATGTGTGCCGTGAAAGGTCTCTGTACATTCTCCAGGTCAGCAATTTCACCAGTCTTGAAAGATACTGTTAATGTACAGCAATATTCCAGTCTAGAAAGAACAAGTGATCTGAAGAGAATCATCATGGGCTTGGCGTCCCTAGTTTTGAAGGTTCTCATTATCCATCCTATCATTTTTCTAGCAGAGTTGGTAGATATATTGTTGTGATCTTTGAAAGTGAGATCCCCTAACATTATCACTCCCAGGTCCTTCACATTAGTTTCTCGCTCTATTGCGTGGTTGGAATTTGTTTTATACTCCGAAATAGTTTTAATTTCCACAAGTTTTCCATATCTGAGTAATTGAAATTTCTCACCAATGAACTTCATATTATACACACACAACCCGCACATAGAAGAGAGGAGCTTACGTCGACGTTTCGGTCCGACTTGGACCATTTACAAAGTCACACTGACACAAACGAACGAACGAGTTCAGGTAAGATCCCAATGGGATGAGCGGAGAAGACGGGACAGACGAAGAGTAGCACTGGAGAGGAGTGTTCTAAGTCATAGAGATAGAGCCAGGGCTTAACCCAGCAGCTGAGGCGATCGTGGGATAGAGCAGGAGAGATCAGGACTTGGCTGGCGATATGGGCGATGTGGGCAAGCTGTGCAGGCTGCATCATGGTGGTGGATGTGTAGAACTGGTCGGTAAATGGTAGCTGGAGATCGGCGGGAGGCAGGGGAGGCATACTTCAATATGATTGGTCGTTAAGTATGCAGAGAGGAGACAGGATAATCGGTGATTGGTGGATAGAAAACTCTTCATATCTGTGTTCCTGTTTAGTTTTACGTTCTTGTCGTAGAACCATTTTGAAGTCTTCTGAAAGCTTGTTTTGACAATACAGTAAGTTTGATCAAGGTTTTGTCTTTTTCTAAGTCTTCAATTAGTGCTGTTTCAGTGTGGTGATGGCAGCCAGGAGCAACAGTGTACTTGATACTACCATGACGCATGGAATAGACGGCCTGAGGTGCATATAGCGTCGGGGTGTGAGGATTATATGTGTAGAAAGTGAGGGGTTCAGTTGGTCTGAATATTGTTTCCTCTTCCATTTTTTCAGGTCTTGGAGTATCTTGAGGTGGATTTTCAGGAGGGAGTGTCTTGGCTTTCTTGGCTTTTGTTGGTTGAGTTGGAGATGGAGCAGGTGGTTCATTAGTAGTAGCAGAGGAGGTGGAAGACACAGGTGGGTCAGGTAAGGTTGCTGATTGGTCCACAGCGGTGGTGATGTTGGAAGTAGCTGATTGGCTGTTTCTTGGAGATGGAATTTCAGGTGTTGTGACATTGCCAAAATCTTTGGTGAGCTTCATGATGTCGGCAGATGGTGGAGAGTCTGGGAAAGTAAAGTTTGGCATATTATTCAATCGGAAGAGCTCGTTAATAACAGTGTTGAAGGAACCTGGTATCGCCATATTATGCATGTGTGCATATAGCATACAGTAATGAATTTTCGTAGGTTCACAAGCTGGTGGAGCGGTGGTGGAG
Organism: Cherax destructor; assembly: GCA_009830355.1. Taxonomy (NCBI): domain Eukaryota; kingdom Metazoa; phylum Arthropoda; class Malacostraca; order Decapoda; family Parastacidae; genus Cherax; species Cherax destructor. The sequence continues at coordinate 25,554 of WNWK01015009.1, forward strand.
GGTTGGGTAGCTTTTAAAAGTTTTGTAGTGTCGTCCTGGAGTTTGGTGATGGCAGCATAAGTAGGTGACTTGGAAGGTGTCTTCTTCTGTTCTGCTTCCTGGGTTTTTTTCAGAATTTCTCGACGAGTGGGGCACTTTGCCGCAAGAGTATGATGATTGTTTTTGCAGTTGAGACACTTAAGTGGGGCAGTAGAAGTGCAAGTCTTGGAATCGTGGCCTTCAGACCCGCAGGTAGAGCAGAACTTTTTGTTTTTTGTGGGGCAGTCTTTTGTAGAGTGTAGGTAAGAGTAGCAACTCCAGCATTGAGTAATATGATGGTACCTCTCAGCTTCAATATGAGAGGAGTTAATAAAGTAGTAGTATATGGCCAGGCCTTCAGCCATAGCTTGGGCAGCCATTGACACATCAGTAAAAGTGATTTTTAGCATGGAGGAGGCAGTAGGAATCTTGGTGATGCTTTCCACTGAAGCCCAGGAATTTTGTTCTTCAATGGAGGTCTTTAGGTCTACAACAGGTTGTGTGGTAATCAGTTTGTCAAGTCTTTTCAGGAATACAGTCCTTTTAGCCCGTATGGCAGGAGAGGACATGACTTTGAAGCCACTGTCTGATAGAGTGGACAAAGCAGAGGAGGTTAGCAACTTTTCAGCCTCAACATCGTCTTCACATACAACAATGAAGGTTTCTTGGAGTGTTAGGATGTTATTGATCTTGACATGTAAGTCGCCCCTGACGGCCACAGCAAGAGCAAGCTTGGATGAGTCATTAACCGTTCCACTGGAAGGTTTAATCTTGATTCTGTTAGAATAATTCATCTTGGTACAAGCTTTTAGTTGAGGTAGAGGTTCCTCTCCCCGATGGGGATCGTATGGCCTTGGAGTTGGTGTGTTCAAATGGTGTGCTAACACAAAGGACAGGTGGAAGGGGTATATATAGGCAGGCAGACAGGGGAGGGCACAAGAAAGTGGTGGAGGGGTAATAGTGGAAGTAGTAGTGGTAGTAGTAGTAGTAGTAGTGGAGTCAGTCATATTCTAGGAAAGGAGCACTGCAATAAAACTGGCGGCCCGCATAGGGTAAGGACAAGAACACAGAGGGGGATGTGCAAAAGATAAGAAAGAAAACCCAGAGGAGAAAGAAGAAAGAGGAGAAGGGGAAAGAGATAGAAGGAATCAGGTTAAATCACGGGTGTTCTGAAGTTTGGTGCATTTAACAATGTAATGGGAGAGGAAAGCATCAACAGAGACAAAGCCAGGGCTAAGATTCATACAGGGAAAGTTGTGTATAAGGGAGGATTCAACCTGGCAGCGACTGTGAAAGTTGGACGTAGGGTAGACAGTTTTAGCAGAAGACCAATCAATAGGATGACTGTGATCTCTGACATGACAGAAAAGAACATTATTAGTGTCGGCCTAACACTATTTTTGTGCTCCTTGAGTCTGTCAGAAAGAGATCGGCCAGTTTCTCAAAAGTACTGAAGAGGACAGGAGGAGCAAGATATAGAGTAGACCAGAGATGTAGGGAAGGCAGAGGACAGGAGAGTTCCCAGGAGTAGAGGGTTTAGGAGAGAAAAAAGTCCGTTTGGCACGAGAGAAAGCAGAGTATATGAAATGGGAAGGGTAGCCCAGGCGGGAAAATGAATTATGAAGAGTGGAAATTTCTGCTTCAAGGAACTGAGGATCACAGATGCGGAGAGCACGGAGAAAGAGGGAGATAAGAACACTTTTCTTGACAGAGGAAGCATGATAAGAGAAGTAGTGAATGTACATGCCACTGTGCATAGGCTTGCGGTACACGGAAAAAGCAAAACATGTAACTGAGCGGTGGACATGAACATCAAGGAAAGGAAGCAAAGAATTAGATTCCCAATCAGCTTTAAACTTAATGGAAGGGGCAAGATTATTAAGAGCATCAAGAAATAGTTGGAAGAGACTAGAGTCATGAGGCCAAAGAGCAAAGATGTCATCTACATAGCGGAGCCAGAGTGAAGGACGTACGTCAATAGTGGGAAGAAGGACAGTCTCGAAGTATTCCATGTAAATATTAGCAAGAACAGGAGATAGAGGAGAGCCCATAGCGACACCAAGACGAAACATCGTGGTGAGCTCCTCTCTTCTATGTGCGGGTTGTGTGTGTATTGTTCCAGTCACGGTGTTGTGCCTTTGTTGTTAACTTCATATTGTTTTCTGCGGCCCATAAAGACTTGGTTGATGTCCACCAGGAGTCTTTCAGTGTCCTCAGTGGAGGTCACTGTCATGACAGTGTCCTCAGTGGAGGTCACTGTCATGACAGTTCTGGTGTCATCAGCAAAGGAAGACACGGAGCTGTGGCTTACATCTCTGTATATGTCAGATATACACATACATACATACACGTAAGGAACTAATACACTAAATCAAAACTTAATAACTGAGTGTATATACACTGAGAGGTGTATATCTCAGTGTATATACACTGATATATATCTCAGTATATGCATGCACTGTGAGGGGCGTATATCTCTCAGTGAATATACACTGAGAGGTGTATATATATTGAAGTGTATTTCTCAGTATAAATACACTGAGATATACACCTGCCATTTTATCAACACTGAGAGATACCCACCTGCAGTGTATACGCAGTGTATGCGCAGTGTATATGCAGTGTATGTGCAGTGTATGAGCAGTGTAAGCGCAGTGTATGCGCAGTGTTTGCACAGTGTATGCAGTGTATGCACAGTGTATATGCAGTGTATGCACAGTGTATATGCAGTGTATGCACAGTGTATGTGCAGTGTATGCACAGTATATGTGCAGTACATGCGCAGTGTATACGCAGTGTATGCGCAGTGTATACGCAGTGTATGCGCAAAACTAATGTCAAAGACCTGGGAGTGATCATGTCAGAAGATCTCACCTTCAGGGACCATAACACCGTAGCAATCGCATCTGCTAGTAAAATGACAGGATGGATAATGAGAACCTTCAAAACCAGTGATGCCAAGCCCATGTTGACTCTTTTCAGGTCGCTTGTTCTATCTAGGCTGGAATATTGCTGCACACTAACTGCACCTTTCAAGGCAGGTGAAACTGCTGACCTTGAAAATGTGCAGAGAACCTTCACGGCACGCATAACTGCGATAAACCACCTCAATTACTGGGAACACTTGAAGTTCCTAAACCTGTACTCCCTAGAACGCAGGCGGGTGAGATGCATTATTATATACACGGGGAAAATTCTCGAGGGATTAGTACCTAAACTTGCACACGAGAGTCACTCCCTACGAAAGCAAAAGACTCGGCAGGCAATGTAACATCCCCCCAATGAAGAGCAGGGGTGCCACTAGCACGTTGAGAGACAACACAATAAGTGTCAAGGGCCCAAGACTGTTCAACTGCCTCCCAGCATACATAAGGGGGATTACCAATAAACCCCTAACTGTGTTCAAGCAGGCACTGGACAGGCACATAATGTTGGTACCTGACCAGCCAGGCTGTGGTTCGTACGTTGGACTGTGGGCGGCCAGCAGTAACAGCCTGGTTGATCAAGCCCTGATCCAACATGAGGCCTGGTCACAGACCGGGCCGCAGGGGCGTTGACCCCTGGAACTCTCTCCAGGTAAACTCCAGTGTATACAGTGTATACGCAGTGTATGTGCAGTGTATACACAGTGTATATGCAGTGTATATGCAATATATACGCAGTGTATATGCAGTGAATGTGCAGTGTATGCGCAGTGTATATGCAGTGTATACGCAGTGTATGTGCAGTGTATGCGCAATGTATACGCAGTGTATAGGCAGTGTATGCGCAGTGTATGCGCAGTGTATGCACAATGTATATGCAGTGTATACGCAGTGTATACGCAATGTATGCGCAGTGTATGTGCAATGTATATGCAGTGTATACACAGTGTATATGCAGTGTATGCGCAGTGTATGCGCAATGTATACGCAATGTATACGCAGTGTATGCGCAGTGTATGCGCAGTGTATGCAATGTATGCGCAGTGTATGCGCAGTGTATGCGCAATGTATGCGCAGTGTATGCACAATGTATACGCAGTGTATATGCAGCATATACGCAGTGTATACGCAGTGTATGCGCAGTGTATGTGCAATGTATGTGCAGTGTATGCGCAGTGTATGCACAATGTATACGCAATGTATACGCAGTGTATACACAGTGTATATGCAGTGTATGCGCAATGTATGCGCAGTGTATGCGCAATGTATACGCAATGTATACGCAGTGTATACACAGTGTATATGCAGTGTATGCGCAGTGTATGCGCAGTGTATGCACAATGTATACACAGTGTATACGCAGTGTATACACAGTGTATACGCAGTGTATGTGCAGTGTATGCGCAGTGTATGTACAGTGTATGCGCAATGTATGCGCAGTGTATGGGCAGTGTATGCGCAGTGTATGCACAATGTACACGCAGTGTATACGCAATGTACACGCAGTGTATACGCAGTGTGTGCGCAGTGTATGCGCAGTGTATGCGCAGTGTATACGCAGTGTATGCAGCACAGTGTACACAGTATACGCTCCCCCACGACCTTCAACAAGGTCTTGAGGAACGACAACGTTCTGAGTAACGATCAAGGTGGCTGGCCAGTGGTCGTTCCTGCCAGCCTCCCCCCATCACCTGGTTCCTAGTAAATTCCTTGTGGATGCTCTAGTTCCAAGGGATGTAAGGTATTTCCTTCCCCCTCAACTTTTTCACAGATATATTGAAATTTCTCTTTTTAACAAATGGTTGGTTGGTTAATGGGGTTTAAAGTCTATCTACTACACCAGGGTCATTAAGACTGGTTGGTTGGTTAATGGGGTTTAAAGTCTATTTACTACACCAGGGTCATTAAGACTGGTTGGTTGGTTAATGGGGTTTAAAGTCTATCTACTACACCAGGGTCATTAAGACTGGTTGGTTGGTTAATGGGGTTTAAAGTCTATCTACTACACCAGGGTCATTAAGACTGGTTGGTTGGTTAATGGGGTTTAAAGTCTATTTACTACACCAGGGTCATTAAGACTGGTTGGTTGGTTAATGGGGTTTAAAGTCTATCTACAATTATCAATTGTTGATAGACTTAAATTAATATCTGCAATTATCATAGTAATATATAGAAATTGTTGCAATGTTGCAGTTTCAAAACTACCTGGACATTGCAAGCTCCAGATGATGTGTTGATTGCAAGACGAAAGGCCTAGAGCTATCATTCAACTCCCCCTCTGGTTGTTTTGCTTCTTGTTTCGCTAGTTCTCCATTACTGCATAGTAACATATATGTAATAATAATAACAATAATAATAATAATAATAATAATAATAATAATAACAATAATAATAATAATAACAATAATAATAATAATGTTTATTTCTAGCAGTACATGATACAACTTATACAGGCCATAGCTGACACCTATGACATACTACTATATAGAAAGTCCCTTGTTATGTGGAGCATTTCCCACAAATTAGGTCAATTTTGTCCCCAGGATGCCACCCACACCAGTCACCTAACACCCAGGTACCTAGTATTACTGATGGGTGAACATGGACAACAGGTGTAAGGAAACACGACCAATGTTTCAACACTCGCCAGGGACGGATCTACTATGAAAGTAATGAAGCTTAAGCCTGAGGGCCCCTAATCCCTGAGGGGCCCTGGAAACGACTTTAGTTCATATTGGTTAAAAATAATTGAATCTACTTTATGACAAGGGGTTGTGAAGGGGCCCTCATAACAGTTCAAGCTTCAGGGCCCCAAAAATGTAGATCCCCCACTGATTATAGCGGGTTTGGTTAGAGAAGGACCTGCCTTGTAAGGGCCAGCCAGTAGGCCTGCTGCAGTGTTCTTCACAAACTGTGACGTATGAACACTCCAAATCCATTATCTGTGAAAGATGGTGTACACAAAAAGTTAACACGGAAGTCTCCAGGATAGTCAAGGTCTCTGTTGAGTATATATATATAGTGTGGGATCCTCGGTCACTTCATATCTCCTCCCAGACACAACAACAACAACATGAAGATCAGGGTGAGTACTCGCTTATACTCGAAGAGGCTGTTGTAGAGGGCTCGATACAGCGCCCGGCCTCAGTGGCCCTATAATCCAATAACAACAACATATCTCCTTCTAACTCTATTTTCATAATAGTAGATTTATTGTGGTTTGAATTATTTAGACACTAGTGCAATATTATGGATTTTTTTACTGTGGTAACGTTCCGCCAACCGGTGGTTTCTTCAGTACATTAGAGAGAAGAGGAGAGGAGAGGAGAGGAGAGGAGAGGAGAGGAGAGGAGAGGAGAGAGTCCGAGGGGATCAATCCCTCAGCCCTGAGTCCATGTGATCAGTCCTGTTTACCCATTGTTAATCCATTGTCTATCTATTGTTTATCTATTGTTAATAGAGATAATAACTGAAACTAAATGTATAGACATGTACTACTGGTCCATACTAGGTAGGTACTACTGGTCCATGCCAGGTAGATGCAGCTGGTCCATGCCAGGTAGGTGCTACTGGACCATGCTAGGTAGGTGCTACTGGTCCATGCTAGGTAGGTACAACTGGTCCATGCTAGGTAGGTACTACTGGTCCATGCTAGGTAGGTACAACTGGTCCATGCTAGGTAGGTACTACTGGTCCATACTAGGTAGGTACTACTGGTCCATACCAGGTAGGTGCAGCTGGTCCATACCAGGTAGGTGCTACTGGACCATGCTAGGTAGGTGCTACTGGTCCATGATAGGTAGGTACTACTGGTCCATGCCAGGTAGGTGCAGCTGGTCCATGCCAGGTAGGTGCTACTGGACCATGCTAGGTAGGTGCTACTGGTCCATGCTAGGTAGGTACAACTGGTCCATGCTAGGTAGGTACTACTGGTCCATGCTAGGTAGGTACAACTGGTCCATGCTAGGTAGGTACTACTGGTCCATACTAGGTAGGTACTACTGGTCCATGCCAGGTAGGTGCAGCTGGTCCATACCAGGTAGGTGCTACTGGACCATGCTAGGTAGGTGCTACTGGTCCATGCTAGGTAGGTACAACTGGTCCATGCTAGGTAGGTACTACTGGTCCATGCTAGGTAGGTACTACTGGTCCTTGCCAGGTAAGTGCAGCTGATCCATACCAGGTAGGTGCTACTGGACCATGCTAGGTAGGTGCTACTGGTCCATGCTAGGTAGGTACAACTGGTTCATGCTAGATAGGTACTACTGGTCCATGCTAGGTAGGTACTGCTGGTCCATGCTAGGTAGGTACTACTGGTCCATGCAGGTAGGTGTTACTGGACCATGCTAGGTAGGTGCTACTGGTCCATGCTAGGCAGGTACTACTGGTCCATGCCAGGTAGGTACTACTGGTCCATGCTAGGTAGGTACTAATGGTCCATGCTAGGTAGGTGCTACTGGTCCATGCTAGGTAGGTACTACTGGTTCATTATAGGTAGGTGCTACTGGTCCATGGTAGGTAGGTGCTACTGGTCCATGGTAGGTAGGTGCTACTAGTCCATGCTAGGTAGGTGCTACTGGTCCATGCTAGGTAGGTGCTACTGGTCCATGCTAGGTAGGTGCTACTGGTCCATGCTAGGTAGGTACTACTGAACCATGCTAGGTAGGTACTACTGAACCATGCTAGGTAGGTGCTACTGGTTCATGCTAGGTAGGTGCTACTGGTCCATGTTAGGTAAGTGCTATTGGTTCATGCTAGGTAGGTGCTACAGGTCCATGCTAGGTAGGTGCTACTGGTCCATGCTAGGTAGGTACTACTGGACCATGCTAGGTAGGTGCTACTGGTTCATGCTAAGTAGGTGCTACTGGTTCATGCTAGGTAGGTGCTATTGGTTCATGCTAGGTAGGTACTACTGGTCCATGCTAGGTAGGTGCTACTGGTCCATGCTAGGTAGGTACTACTGGACCATGCTAGGTTTATGCTGGTGGACCATGCTAGGTAGATTCTACTAGACCATGCTAGGTAGGTATTACTGGACTATGCTTGGTTTATGCTAGTGGACCATGATAGATATGTACTACTGGTCCATGCTAGGTAGGTGCTACTGGTCCATGCTAGGTAGGTGCTGCTGATCCATGCAAGGTATGTACTACTGGTCCATGCTAGGTAGGTACTACTGGTCCATGCTAGGTAGGTTCTACTGGTCCATGCTAGGTAGGTACTACTAGACCATGCTAGGTAGGTACTACTGGTCAATGCTAGGTAGGTGCTACTGGTCAATGCTAGGTAAGTGCTACTGGACCATGCTAGGTAGGTACTACTGGTCAATGCTAGGTAGGTGCTACTGGTCAATGCTAGGTAGGTACTACTGGACTATGCTAGGTAGGTACTACTGGTCAATGCAAGGTAGGTGCTACTGGTCAATGCTAGGTAGGTGATACTGGACCATGCTAGGTAGGTGTTACTGGACCATGCTAGGTAGGTGCGACTGGTCAATGCTAGATAGGTGCTACTGGAATATGTTAGGTAGGTACTACTGGACCATGCTTGGTAGGTACCACTGGTCCATACAAGCCAGGTCCTAACTAACTTTAATATCAATATTTTTGGATTTCGAGACTTAATATATACCATTATCTCTCTTGTGTTTTTGCAGACTCTTTTCGTGTTGACTTTCGTGGCTATGGCCGCCGCTTACCCAGCTGATATTATAGACATTGAACTGGACCACATGGACCACGAACAAGAGGGAGTACCGGGCCGGGCTGTGAAGGGAGAGTACTCCTGGGTAGCGCCCAACGGTGAAGAGTACAGGGTTGAGTACATCGCTGACCATCTTGGCTACAGGGTTGTAGAGGACAATGTTGTGCCCAGGGGGCCTGCTGGTGAGTCCGTAGACGCTGCTACGTTTCGAGCAGAGGCGGATGAAGGGGGAAATGTCGCGGAAGAGTTGGTAGAGTCAGGGCTTCGAGGTGTTGATGGCGAGCGAAATGTTGCCGAAGAGGAGAAGGTGGTGGAGCCGGGACTTCGAAGAGTCTTTGACGAAGAGGACCTTCCTTCGCCTCGTTCAGGAGATAACGAAGAAGAACAAGAAGTATCAAAGCTTCGTTCAGTAGCTAACGAAGAACAAGACGAAGAAGAACAAAAGGTATCAAAGCTTCGTTCAGCAGATACCGAAGAACAAGACGAAGAAGAACAAGACGAAGAAGAACAAGAAGTATCAAAGCTTCGTTCAGCAGATACCGAAGAACAAGACGAAGAAGAACAAGAGGTATCGAAGCTTCGTTCAGCAGATAACGAAGAAGAACAAGACGAAGAAGAACAAGACGAAGAAGAACAAGAGGTATCGAAGCTTCGTTCAGCAGATAACGAGGAAGAACAAGACATAACCAACCTACGCAGAGCAGATAGCGAACAAGAACAAGAGAGGCTAGAATAAACTAATATCTCACTGTTATTACTATAACGAAACATTCGTAAATATATATATATATATATATATATATATATATATATATATATATATATATATATATATATATATATATATATATAAAAATATACACGGAATATACGTGTATTTGCAGCGATGAGCAAGCCGACCAATATGGTCTACATGGTCTTAACTGTTCTAAAACCAAGGGTTGGCATGCAAGACACAATGAGGTCAACGACATCATAAAGAGAACCCTTGCTACAGCTGGATGCCCAGCCGAGAGAGAGCCTCGATCACAAGCAGCCAACAACGCCCACAACCCAGCAAACCGCCCCGACGGGATCACCATCTATCCTTGGAAGAATGGCAAGCTCTTAGCATGGGACTATACCTGTGTGTCGACACTGGCTGACACCTACATGCATCACAGTGTCGGGCGACAGGGAGGAGCTGCTGACCACAGAGAGGAGTACAAGATCGGCAAGTACAGGGACATAAGCCAACAGTATCAATTTGTCCCAGTGGGATCGGAGACCTTGGGATCATGGGGAAAAAATGCAACACGTTTCCTTAAAGAACTGGGTTCCAGACTCATCGACACCACCAGGAACCCAAGGGCAGTCACGTTCATGTTCCAGCGTCTCAGCGTGGCCATCCAGAGGGGAAACGCATGCTGCATACTTGGCTCGCGTCCGGCTTCGGAGGAACTGGAGGAGATTCATAATCTTTGACATATTGTACCATTGTATTCATGTTTATGTTTTCTATAAATGTATTCTGTCTATTAATAAAGCATTTATATATATATATATATATATATATATATATATATATATATATATATATATATATATATATATCCACTAAACTGTTATAAAAAAATTACAATAAACGACTTATTAATTTCAAATTTGTTTATTTTACTGTTTCTGTAAAGTTTTAAACATGTTGGTTTAGCGCTTCCCAGTGAATATAATAATCATAATAATAATAACAGTGGTGTGTTTGTACTCACCTTGTGGTTGTATTGGTCGAGTCATAGCTCCTGACCCTCCCTGCTCCAGGAGCTTTACCATATCTCTTCTTAAAGCTATGTATGGATCCTGCCTCCACTACATCACTCTCCAGATTGTTCCACTTCCTGACAACTCTGTGACTGAAGAAATAGTTCCTAACATCCCTGTGATTCATCTGAGTCTTCAACTTCCAGTTGTGTCCCCTTGTTGGTGTATCCCCTTGTTGATGTGTTCCCTTGTTGCTGTATTCCCTTGTTGCTTTATCCCCTTGTTGCTGTGTCCCCTTGTTGCTGTGCCCCTTTGTTGCTGTGTCCCCTTGTTGCTGTATCCCCTTGTTGCTGTGTCCCTTTGTTGCTGTGTCCCCTTGTTGCTGTATCCCCTTGTTGCTGTGTCCCCTTGTTGCTGTATCCCCTTGTTGCTGTGCCCCTTTGTTGCTGTGTCCCCTTGTTGCTGTGACCCCTTGTTGCTGTGACCCCTTGTTGCTGTGTCCCTTTGTTGCTGTGTCCCCATATTGCTGTTACCCCTTGTTGCTGTGACCCCTTGTTGCTGTGACCCCTTGTTGCTGTGTCCCCTTGTTGCTGTATCCCCTTGTTGCTGTGTCCCTTTGTTGCTGTGTCCCCTTGTTGCTGTGACCCCTTGTTGCTGTGTCCCCTTGTTGCTGTGTCCCCTTGTTGCTGTGTCCCCTTGTTGCTGTGACCCCTTGTTGCTGTGTCCCCTTGTTGCTGTGTCCCCTTGTTGCTGTGCCCCTTTGTTGCTGTGTCCCCTTGTTGTTCTGACCCCATGTTGCTGTGACCCCTTGTTGCTGTGACCCCTTGTTGTTGTGTCCCCTTGTTGCTGTATCCCCTGTTGCTGTACCTTGTTGCTGTGTCCCCTTGTTGTGTCCCCTGTTGCTGACCCCTTGTTGCTGTGTCCCATTGTTGCTGTGTCCTTGTTGTTGTGACCCCTTGTTGCTGTGTCCCTGTTGCTGTACCTTGTTGCTGTGTCCCCTTGTTGTTTGTGACCCCTTGTTGCTGTGTCCTCTTGTTGCTGTGACCCCTTGTTGCTGTGTCCCTTGTTGCTGTATCCCCTTGTTGCTGTATCCCTTGTTGCTGTGTGTCCCTCTTGCTTGTCTGTGTCCCCTTGTTGCTGTGACCCCTTGTTGCCTGTGTCCTCTTGTTGCTGTGACCCCTTGTTGCTGTACTTCCCTTGTTGCTGTGACCCCTTGTTGCTGTGACCCCTTGTTGCTGTGACCCCTTGTTGCTGTGACCCCTTGTTGCTGTGACCCCTTGTTGCTGTGACCCCTTGTTGCTGTGACCCCTTGTTGCTGTGACCCCTTGTTGCTGTGACCCATCTCTGGAACATCCTGTCTCTGTCCACCTTGTCAATTCCTCTCAGTATTTTATATGTCATTATCATGTCCCTCCTGTCCTCCAGTGTCGTCAGGTTTAGTTCCCTTAACCTCTCCTCGTAGGACATGCCCCTTAGGTCTGGGACTAGTCTTGTTGCAAACCTTTGCACTTTCTCTAATTTCTTCACGTGCTTGACCAGGTGTGGGTTCCAGACTGGTGCTGCATACTCCAGTATGGGTCTGACGCACACTGTGTACGTGTGTTAGGTAGTTAGTTACCATTTTGTCCTAGGCACATGTCGATTAGACACTAGGCCTGTTGTATGTGTGTGTGTGTGTATGTGTGTGTGTGTGGGTGTGTCTACCAGGTGACACACACACACACACACACACTAGAGGAGTCACCTAGCGTCAAGGTTAACAGGTACCTTCACCCGTTACCTCAGTCGTTACCTGATGCCTTCAACAATGGATCTCACCTTCCTGATTCATGCCAGAAATTATTATTATTATTATTGGTATTATTATTATTATTATTATTATTAAAATTATTATTATTATTATTATTATTATTATTATTATTATTATTATTATTATTGTTATTATTATTATTATTTTTGTTATCTTAAAACACCAAACCCGTAACAGTCACACAGCTCCTGTGGAAAGGAAAGATAATCAGGTTTGATCCAAGGAAGAGAAGAGTAGCCCTAACTCCTTGGATCCAGAGCCTCTCGACACCCCCCTTTATAGACATTCAAGGAGTAGAAAATCAACATAATTTATATATATAAATTTATTTAACGTATATATATAAATATATATATATATATATATATATATATATATATATATATATATATATATATATATATATATATATATATATATAGTCGTGCGAATAGGTAAAACTGGTCAATTAGCAAGAACTCGTTTAAAATTAAATCCTTTCTAAAATTTTCTCTTATACGTTGAAAGATATATTTGTTTTTATTTATCTTAATGTAAAAAATTTTAATTTTCTACCAAGAGAAACTTAGAAAACTTACCTAACCTTATTACAACAAGCGAAATTTAATTTAGCCTAACCCAACTAAATATATTTTAGATTCGTTTACAATAATTTAATAATAAACAAACACAAAGAAATATATTTTTTTTGTTAGGTTCAGAATGATTTTTGCGAAATTTTTGCATATACAAATTTTCACTTGTCGTATATGGCAAGAAGAGCGTTGCTATTTAAGCCAAAATCGCAAGTTTTACCTAATCGGCACGACATATATAAAAAAATATATATATATATATATATATATATATATATATATATATATATATATATATATATATATATATATATATATATATATATATATATATATATGGATGAATTTATAGGATGTTGTGCTGCAGCTCCTGGGTGCCGGTAATCAGGTACAGATCTTCATTAGGTACTATTCATCAAGGTCATCGTCCACAGTAGGTGCCTTGGGCAAGACGTTGTCATCTAGTACTCTGTAGCCAAGATGGTCAGCAATGTACTCAATCTTGTACTCTTCTCCATTAGGAGCAACCCAGGAGTACTCTCCCTGCACTGCCCGGCCGGGTATACCCTCTTGTTCGTGTTCTAGATGATCTTCCTCGATGTCAATGATGTCAGTGGGCAGGGCAGCAGCCAGGGCAAGCATGCCCAGGGCAAGAACCAGCTGCAACAACCAATTATCTTATAATATTTACATTATTAAATGGTCTGAAGATAGTGTTAGTCAGAGCGAAATGTATGGGCAAGTTGCCTTATATTTGTAGTAAGTAGATACCTGGTTGTTAGTCACCTTACACCTGTTGTCACTGTTCACCTAGCAGTATGTAGGTACCTGGGTGTTAGTCACCTAACACCTGCTGTCACTGTTCACCTAGCAGTAAGTAGGTACCTAGGTATTAGTCACCTTACACCTGCTGTCACTGTTCACCTAGCAGTAAGTAGGTACCTGGGTGTTAGTCACCTTACACCTGCTGTCACTGTTCACCTAGTAGTACGTAGGTACGTACCTGGGTGTTAGTCACCTTACACCTGCTGCCACTGTTCACCTAGCAGTATGTAGGTACCTGGGTGTTAGTCACCTTACACCTGCTGTCACTGTTCACCTAGTAGTACGTAGGTACGTACCTGGGTGTTAGTCACCTTACACCTGCTGTCACTGTTCACCTAGCAGTATGTAGGTACCTGGGTGTTAGTCACCTTACTCCTGCTTTCACTGTTCATCTAGCAGTAAGTAGGTACCTGGGTGTTAGTCACTTTATACCTGCTGCTTCAGATTCATCAAGACAAACAAAGGAACCTTCTAGGAAGCCTGAGGGACTGACCCCCTCAAAGCCTTCCTCCGTCCCCAAGATCATTCTCTATTTTGGGCTAATTACCCCCCCCCCTGGTGGGCGAAACGTCTCTCTTAAACCCCAGACACAGACGCATACTCACCAGAACCTTCATGATACAGTGCTTGTAGCAGACCAGGGGATACCACAGCTATCCCAACACCATATATATATATATATATACCAGACAGGTGACCTTGCTGTGTGAGGCAGGTGACCTCACCTACCTGAGCCCCGCCCTCACCTGTTCCACCTCACAGACGTCATCTAACTGTCCTCAACAGTAATGATTATGTTGAAGAATAACTCCAGTAACTGGTATATCTTTCTAACTGATATTGCGGAAAAGAACTGGAATTTGATCTCGTGGTAAACGAGTCTTGAAACTGAGTTACCATTGGTACTGGTCATATTACCACCAGCACTGGTCATCTTTCCACTGGAACTAGTCATCTTACCACTGGAATTGGTCACCATGCCACTGGTACTTGTTACATGAGGTATATTGCCTAGAAGGGGTGTTGGAAATGAACAGCTGTCCAGAGCAACTGGTATAAATTGTTGGCTGGACAAGCACTGTAAGGACAATGCTGTACCATTCATTGACAGCTGGAACCACTTCTATGGTGGTAACATATACCAGGGACAGGGGTATACATTATTGCCGAAGGTAAGTATACGGGGGTTCACTTTTCTAGGACTGGTGCGGGTGCTGTAGCTAGTTCAGTTGACGGTGTTGTTAAGGCTTTAAACTAGGATTAGGAAGGGATAAAATAGAACATGTAAATATTGATTTAGGGATGTACGTTTGGTCGGGTGTTCGGGAAACTTTGATGTTATTGCAATAACTGGAACGTGGAATAATTTAAAGATTCAGGTGATGATTACCGAGTGCCATGTTCAAGGGTTTATGTTGTTCCACGTAGATAGATATGACGGAAAACAGGTATAAAACAGGTATGAAATTCAATGGGTTAGTTTTTTATTTTAAATACGTGAAATGTTAAAAAACTAATAGTAATGGTCTAAAATAATATTTTATTTCACATTTCGTGGTTTAAGCGGTTTGAAGCATTTGTTGACATTTCTCATTTTTTCTGCTGAAATGCGTAAATTGTGACACTTTTAATCGAAACTGCTGGCAACACTGAATGACTCACGAAATCACGACTGCAGACAAACCAGGGTATGGGTGGGGTTAGAACTCATGGCAAGAGAGTGGTAGAACTCCAGGTCAGTGCGTAAACCACTGGACCAGCTGGCTACAATAACATTCATCCAACTAGGTATATTTATACACCATAGGGAAGTTAGCATGGGCGACACGGGCCTGGAGTTTTACGAGTTGCTTGCCGTGAGTTCGATCCCCACCTGTACTGTAGTTAAACACTGAATCTGCTTGGATAGAATTTCTAGGACAAGAATAATTATTTTAGGTGCTATAACCCGACCTTCCTAACTTAGCAACAGAGGCGACTTCGTCAGAATGAAAGTGTTAGGGTTCCTAATGTAGTGTTGAAAATGGTATAAATTATTGACAGGTTGATGATTCAGTCACATGTGTAACAGTTAGGTGTCAAATACAGAGTAGTGTAGTAGTGAAACAGCCTGAGGGACTGACCCCCTCAAATACTTTTTCTCCAAGTTTGATGGACTGATTACATCATCTTCTTTTCACTAGTACACTTACTGTCTCTGTATTTGACTGAAGAAGCCTAATGTGTAGCCGAAACCTTCCAAGACACACAGCTGTTGTACATGTGTCTTAAACACGATAACGAAATAACACTGGGGGATTTTAACTCTAGCCAAATAGACTGGACTACTCTGACCGGAAATGCAGAGTCCGGTGACTTCCTGGACGCAGCTCAGGACTCAGAGGTGATAATCTGTTGGACCTGATTCTGACCAATAAGGAAACTCTGGTAAATAATCTGGAGATCACTGAAGAGCTTGGCCCAAGTGATCACAAGAATTAGGATAACACAGTCAAAGTCCCCGATTATCGTTTGCCGATTGTGATTGAGTTAGGGAACACCTGTCTAGTGTCTAGCACATTGACTAGACACCTGTCTACTTAATGTGCTCACGGTATATATATTCCCCAGAGAGAAATTAGGTCAAATAAGAACGATCCTAAATGGGTTAACAGGAGGCTAAAGTATCTATTAGGGGAGAAAAGCGGAATTTGAAGACGTATCAGAAAGAGAGAGGTTAACCTTACTGACCAACAGCTTTATTTTAAAAGTAAAAAAGGGAAAGGCTAAACGTAACTACGAAATTAAGGTTCCTAATGAATCGAAGACTAGTCCAGAAGGGTTCTTTCAAGTGTACAGGACGAAGGTGAGGGAAAAAGTGGGACAGCTGAGAACTGGGGCTGGACAGCTGACTGATAATGAGCAGGAAATGTGTCTTATATTTAATGTTTATTTCTTGTCAGTCTTTACACAAGAAATAAATGATATTCCAGCAATCATTAATTATTCAGGTCCAAAAGAAAAATTAACTAATATTACTGTCGCGAGGGACATGGTTATCAAACAGATAGATAAACTGAAGCAAAATAAGTCCCCAGGACCCGACGAGTTGTTTTCCAGGGTACTTAAAGAATGCAAGATGGAACTTAGTCAGCCATTAACGAATGTGTTTAATACGTCCATCCTAACTGGTGTTGTGCCAGAGATGTGGAAGATAGCTAATGTAGTTCCTATATTCAAATCAGGGGATAAGTCCATACCATCAAATTACCGTCCAATAAGCCTGACGTCTATAGTAAGCAAATTATTAGAATCAACTATAGCTGATATTATTACAAGTCACCTTGAAGAACATAATTTGATTAATGAATCTCAGCATAGGTTCACGAGAGGTCGTTCCTGCCTGACAAATTTACTGACGTTCTTCAATAGACCATTTGAGGCAGTAGACAGTGATAAAGAATATGATATAGTTTATTTGGATTTCAGTAAAGCCTTCGATAGAGTACCTCACAAGAGACTCTTAAGAAAAGTTGCAGCTCATGGTATAGGAGGTAAAGTTCTAGCATGGATAGAGACTTACCAATAGAAAGCAAAGAGTTTCCATTAATAGGATGAAGTCTGAATGGGGATTAGTCACTAGTGGCGTTCCACAGGGATCAGTTTTAGGTCCATTCTTGTTCATAATTTACATAAATGACCTTAAGTGACCTTAAGTGACGTGAGCAAGTTTGCTGATGATACAAAAATAGGCCGAATGATTCATACTGAGGAGGATACCAGTGAACTCCAAGAGGATTTAGACAAATTTATGTCTTTGTCTGAAAAGTGGCAGATGAAGTCCAATGTGGACAAGTGTAAAGTACTAGTCCTTGCTAATGAAAATAACCATCGAAGTTATAAACTAGGTGTTGGGATGAGGTTTGGTAGACAATCTGATCACGTGACACCTGTGTTGTTAGGTAGGTGCTGCTGTGCCTGGTTCCCTATCATGTATGTTAATGTTGTTTAAATGTCGTAGTCCCCAGTGTTATGTTGTATGGTGTCGGTGACGGCGATTAGTGAGGCTTCCAGACATTGTCGACGTCTGAGATCTTGTCCCGTGAGGATGAACTGTGTCTCATTCCATAATGTGGAGTCCCTGTGGAGGACACAGGTGTACCTTAACGTGGAGTCCCTGTGGAGGACACAGGCATACCTTAACGTGGAGTCCCTGTGGAGGACACAAGCATACCTTAACGTGGAGTCCTTGTGGAGGACACAGGCATACCTTAACGTGGAGTCCCTGTGGAGGACACAAGCATACCTTAACGTGGAGTCCCTGTGGAGGACACAGGCATACCTTAACGTGGAGTCCCTGTGGAAGACACAGGCATACCTTAACGTGGAGTCCCTGTGGAGGACACAGGCATACCTTAACGTGGAGTCCCTGTGAAGGACACAGGCATACCTTAACGTGGAGTCCCTGTGAAGGACACAGGCATACCTTAACGTGGAGTCCCTGTGGAGGACACAGGCATACCTTAACGTGGAGTCCCTGTGGAGGACACAGGCATACCTTAACGTGGAGTCCCTGTGAAGGACACAGGCATACCTTAACGTGGAGCCCCTGTGAAGGACACAGGCATACCTTAACGTGGAGTCCCTGTGGAGGACACAGGCATCCCTTAACGTGGAGTCCCTGTGGAGGACACAGGCATACCTTAACGTGGAGTCCCTGTGGAGGACACAGTCATACCTTAACGTGGAGTCCCTGTGGAGGACACAGGCATACCTTAACGTGGAGTCCCTGTAGGGGACACAGGCATATCTTAAGTCGTCTCCGTTGCTGGCATTTCTATGTTGGTTCAGGCAAGAAGTTCCAACGACAAGTACCAGTCTACCTAACTACAAGTCATATTCCACCTACCTCTTATGGACCTCGTCACAACCTCCTTCACGTTGACGAATCTGTTAAGTCAAATGCATTCTTTGTAAATCTTAATTAAAGACCAGAGGTCGCTACCTGGTCCTATCGTGAACATAATCAATCAACAGTGGCATTCTGACTGTATAAACTGGCCTCTTTTTGTATCCACAGAGAATCCATTAGCACCCGACCACACCCACAGTGGGCATTGATGTCGGCCAGAAGTCGGAATTTTGAGATCAAGACGGACTAGGAGATTCGTTGATACTGCGAAGGTACATCAATGTAAGATAACAGAATTGATGTTCTGTTGTTCAGGAACAGCAATTTCAATAACAATTGATGTTCTTTTGTTCACAAATATCAATTGATGCTGTTATAGAAGATGGGACATGTAATATAGAAGATGGGACGTGTAATATAGAAAATGGGACGTGTAATATAGAAGATGGGACGTGTAATATAGAAGATGGGACGTGTAATATAGCAGGAGGGAGGTGTAAATGGGGCGCCAAGACTCCATCATTGTAGTAGAGGGCCAAGTGTGGGCCAGCAGCCAAGACTCCATCACCAGTGCCTCCTCCATCACCAGTGCCTCCTCCATCACTACAAGCAGCGCCACTAATAACACTGCCTCTGTCGCTAGCGCTGTTCCGCTCCCGTCGTAACGCTTTGCGACGCCCGACGCGTCGGAGAGACGTATGGCTGGCGACGTACGTCACCTGACATACGATAGATGCCGCCTCAGGTGCTATGCTAATGTGCAGACACCTGGGTGCTGTGTGTGATGTGTCGTGTGTCAGGTGTTTATGTGTGGTTGGATAGGAGAGAGTGTTTTACGCGCTTGTTTTAAACGCTGTTTGTTGAGAGATTTAATGTGTGGGTGTTTTTGGTGTGTGTGTGTGTGTGTTTTTCGTGTTCGGTGTTTGTCTCTGTCATACGCGCGTGCAGGCGCAGACACACACACACACACACATATTTATATATATATATATATATATATATATATATATATATATATATATATATATATATATATATATATATATATATTATTTACCAATAGGTATGTTTTATTACATAATATGGTACAAAAGATTTGAGAGATACATCGTTGATATAAAGATGGCATATACAGTACACGAGGTGAGAGATACATGTCTAGTACATATTGTTACATGTTTGTCACTGATTATAATGCGAAAATCTCATCCAGCTCTTCCGAGCTGGTGCGCGTGCCCAGAATACAGCATGCATTACCCTCTGAACAGCAGCGCTGAGTCGCTGGAACAGAAAACTAGCTGCCCTGGGATCCCTAGTTACCCTGTTGAGTCTTTTGCCCAGCTCCTTGAGGAACTTAGATGCACTCTTTCCCCATGAGCCAAGGGTCTCTGAGCCTATGGGAACAAACATATAATGATGGGCAAGTTCTCCATATTTTCTCGACTTCTGGGACTCCCTGAAGGTGGCAGCAGCCCCTCCTTCCTCCCTGGTGTACTGGAGATAGGTATCAGCCAAGGTAGATGCACATGTGTAGTCCCACACCACCTGCTTGCCGTCTGTCCAGGCTTGAAGGGTGATACCATCTGGACGCTTTTGGTTGCCATCAGATCTGCATAGTTGGGGTGGTTCCCTTACTGCTGGGCATCCGGCTGTTGTGAGGCTCCTCTTGATAATGTTATTAACCTCTTCATGTCTTGCAATCTTTCCCTCGGATTTACGACACAAGACCATGGTACCCGAATCGGTCTGCTGCTTCACTGCCACAAATACACCTGTGTTCGGCGAGAATAGGGCGGCAAGTCGAAGGGCAACACCAATGCGGATGGTCTGTGGGTCGAGGCGTGTGCCAAGGCTGGAGTTGGGAACAGCCAAAGAAAGTCCCCTGCATGATGAGCTCTCACTGCAAGTAGGCGGGCTCTATCCTTCCTCGACACACTCTGAAGCATTGCTGAGGCTATATTCTCTACTATTGGGCCATCCCAGTCGACTGTTTGTAGTTGTTGGGGGAGCAGGCCTGGTTTCAGAGCCTGTTAGGTTATCCCAGATCCTGGCTCCATCAACGAACTTTTGGTCATGGATTCCAATCGTGTCCCTAAGATGTTCAGGGGGAATTGCTGCTACAAGCCCTCTGGATGCAATGCATGAAGACAGGAAAGCAGGTAGAGCAATCTGAGATGACTTGCGGACACCAATGCCTCCTAGTCTGACTGGGAGTGTAGCTTGGTCCCACTGCCCATCTTCTAGAGTAAGGTTAAGTACTTTAGTAAAGATCTGCCTCAGGATACTGTCATATTCGTGCAGTATAGGATTATCATATGAAGGAGCACATCTTAGGAAATATGTCAACCTGGGCAGACTCAAGCATTTTGTGAGGAGGTACAAGGCATCATGGGTGTCAAGATTGCCTATTCGTTGTTCCATTCTCCTCAATTCTTCCAGTTTCTTCCTGAGAATTGTGTCAATGGCATCTCTTCCCAGAGGTGCTCCAAGCAAGACACTATTAGTAGGGGCAATGACTGTTGCTCCTGGTAGTTTTGATAGCACTGCATCTATCACTTGTTGATTGACTGATATGATTTCACATTTGGATGGATTCAGGATGAGACCCATTTCCTGTCCCTGTGTCATCACCTGTGTAAGATCATCTACAAGGGACTCCTTTGTACCTGCTAGTGTGCCATCATCCAGGAACCAGATGTTTAGCTCACTGGTCAGTCTTACTGTGATTTCCTAACTGCTATACAGAAGAGAAATGGTGCGAGGGTCCCCTTGCTGGACACCCTCTGATGATGTGATTTCATGCTCTCCAAACAGGAGCATTGATTCCTTGCTATATCCAGCTGAAACAAAAGGGAAGAGACCTGGAAAATGTTCTTGTACAGCTGCTAATACTACGTCCCTTTTCAGGAGATTAAATGCATTCTTGAAATCTAATTTAACCACTGCATTGTCCTCAGGCAGGTTGTCGATATATGCCCTTGTTGCATGAACCGCTGCTTCACTTCCTTGAGAGACCCCAAAGCCAAGCTGGTTTGGTTGAAGCATGATGGCTGCCTCTGCGCGAATACTTCTGACAGCAGCTTTAGAAACGAGGCGGCGAAACGTGTTGCCCACTGCGATTGGCCTAATTCCTCCATCCTTCTTTTTAATGGCACAAAGTGATGCTCCAAAAATAAAGAAAGTTTAATCTCGTCAGGAATCAGACCAGCCAAAGAATTGTTGATGAACCTTGTGATCTCTGACAGCAGTGTCTCTGCAATCTCCCCGATAACTGGATTAACCATTTCCTTTAAATGCTGTGGCCTTATTCCAGTGTAACCCCAGCAGAGCCGGACGGGAATGACATTATTGCTTTGTAAATGTCCGAGTCTTGCACAATCAGTGGTTCCACAGTGGGGACAGAGGTGTTGGAACTGTTGGTACCCCTGGTTTCCCTGGCAGGGTGCTTTCCTCTAAGTGCTTCAGCAGTGTCAGCATCTCTGGGGGCAACTGTATCTTCACTGGTGATAATTCTGATTGCTCCCACTGTGTTGCCCTCTTCAATTTTCTTGCTCACTTGGACTCTGATTTTTTCGCTGTCAGTGGGTGAGTGGGGTTCTGCCTCTCCCATTTTTGTGTTGATGGGGAAGGGGAATGAGGTTATCAGCTCTAGGAAAGTCTCTTAAGGATTTAATGATCATTGAGGCTAGCCTCTTTCCCCTTCTTTCCGGCACAGCTAAGCAGACATTGCCAAAAAGTAGCAAGTTGTGCCATGCCTTGATGGTTGGTGGAGCATTTAGGATAGCAGAACCATCGTTTACTTTTATTAAGAGGTCCGTAAGTTTTCCAGCTGCGTGTGGACGGGCTGCTTTGGGAATATGTGTGAGTGTCCTGATACCTGTTGCTTTAATTGCTTCCAGGATATTATCTGATGAGATGAGATCTGTTGGAGTGGGTTCAGGTGCCTGAAGTGGCTCTGGGTTATCACTTTCCACAGGAGGACATCCTGAACCAGGGCAGCTACCATGTTTGCGGAGGAAACCATTAGAGTTGAGACAACGAAGCTGTAAACACGACCGACACTTGCCTCTCCTAGTATTGCCAGCCGTGCCATTTCCCTGGCTGCTCGCTTCCTCCTGACTGGCATTCATCTGGCTAAGTAAACTGTAGTGGAGTACGACATGCTGGGTGGGTAAGGTGCGTGGAAGGTAGTGAACTTGACCGTGGTGGCCTGGTAGGGCTTGAGGGGTGTCGCTGGGATTTGGGTGAGGGAGGCGCAGGTAATTGGGTGGGGGAGGCGCTGGTTGTTGGGTCGGGGGAAGCCAGGGGAGAGGAGTGAGGGGAATACACTACACATGGACTTTGCACTCTATATATTGTTCACACTGTCTTACAATACACACAACACACACAATACACACAACATTATTTGTTTCCATGTACGTCATGAAAGATGTGGGTATGTGCACTGTTGAACACCAGTGTCTTCCCTCACCACCTACACACAGCGCCTCTTCCCTCTCCCCGTGGCGTGGGGAGGAGGCACTGTCACTCCCTCGTTAACATTAACCACACATTGTTTTCCATAACATATGTCTCTAATTATTCCATGCATCGACACGTAATCATTTCTAGGTTAACTGGAAGCATGGCGCATGGTGCTGGAGGTAGATGTTTTTATGAGAGATTTCCGAGGTTTGTATATACATATATATATATATATATATATATATATATATATATAATATATATATAAATATATATATATATATATATATATATATATATATATATATATATATATATATACACATATATATATATATATATATATATATATATATATATATATATATATATATATATATATATATTTGTGTTGTGTGTGTGTGTACTCAACTACTTTTGGTTGCAGGGGTCGATTCATAGCTCCTGGCACCTCCTCAGTTGGGGTATAGCCATAAACCCGTAGATAGATCTAACATAGTACTAAATGTCGATAACGAGGTATGCCACGAAACAACTAAAGTGGCAAATTGTCTTAATTCATACTACACAACTGTCGCATCAACACTAGTAAGTAAGCTACCAGCTGCATCAAATACCTTTAACACAGACTCTGATACTATATCAATAAAGGAGTAACTTCAAACAGTTGTCAACTAGTAAGTGTATCTCATGACTTCGTGCAAAAAGAACTAAGCAGGTTAAACCCAATTAAGAGCACCGGCCCAGATAACATCCCGTCTAAGTTCCTAAAAGATGGTGCCTCTGAACTGGCAATCCCCATTGCTCACATAATAAATCTG
>WNWK01015010.1:0-49320 GCA_009830355.1 Cherax destructor
AGGGTGAGGGCTGACCACCTCCCATCAAGGGTGAGGGACTGACCACCTCCCATCAAGGGTGAGGGACTGACCACCTCCCATCAAGGGTGATGGACTGACCACCTCTCATCAAGGGTGAGGGACTGACCACCTCCCATCAAGGGTGAGGACTGACCACCTCCCATCAAGGGTGATGGACTGACCACCTCCTATCAAGGGTGATGGACTTACCACCTCCCATCAAGGGTGAGGGACTGACCACCTCCCATCAAGGGTGATGGACTTACCACCTCCCATCAAGGGTGAGGGACTGACCACCTCCCATCAAGGGTGAGGGACTGACCACCTCCCATTAAGGGTGAGGCTGACCACTCCATCAAGGGTGAGGACTGACCACCTCCCATCAAGGGTGAGGGACTGACCACCTCCTATCAAGGGTGAGGGACTGACCACCTCCCATCAAGGGTGCTTTTACTGTTTTTGAAGCATTTTAGGCTTTACCCAGTACACGGTAACAGTGATCACTGCCACACTGTAGCTACTGTGATCCACGTAGTGCTGTATCCAGTACACAATAACAGTGATCACTGTTACACTGTAGCAACTGTGATCCACGTAGTGCTGTATCCAGTACACGGTAACAGTGATCACTGCTACACTGTAGCTACTGTGATCCACGTAGTGCTGTATCCAGTACACGGTAACAGTGATCAATGTTACACTGTAGCTACTGTGATCCACGTAGTGCTGTATCCAGTACACGGTAACAGTGATCACTGTTACACTGTAGCAACTGTGATCCACGTAGTGCTGTATCCAGTACACGGTAGCAGTGATCACTGTTACACTGTAGCAACTGTGATCCACGTAGTGCTGTATCCAGTACACGGTAACAGTGATCACTGTTACACTGTAGCAACTGTGATCCACGTAGTGCTGTATCCAGTACACGGTAGCAGTGATCACTGTTACACTGTAGCAACTGTGATCCACGTAGTGCTGTATCCAGTACACGTGATCAGTACCGAAGTGATCCACTGTCTATCACGTAGCAGGACTGTAACTGTTGATCCACGTAGTGCTGTATCCAGTACACGGTAGCAGTGATCACTGTTACACTGTAGCAACTCTGTGATCCACGTAGTGCTGTATCAGTACACGGTAGCAGTGATCACTGTTACACTGGAGCAACTCTGTGATCCACGTAGTGCTGTATCCAGTACACGGTAGCAGTGATCACTGCCACACTGGAGCAACTCTGTGATCCACGTAGTGCTGTATCCAGTACACGGTAGCAGTGATCACTGCCACACTGGAGCAACTGTGATCCACGTAGTGCTGTATCCAGTACACGGTAGCAGTGATCACTGTTACACTGAGCAACTGATCACGTAGTGATCAGTACACGTACAGTGATCACTGCACACTGAGCAACTGATCCGTAGTTGTACAGTACACGGTAGCAGTGATCACTGTTACACTGGAGCAACTCTGTGATCCACGTAGTGCTGTATCTAGTACACGGTAGCAGTGATCACTGCCACACTGTAGCAACTCTGGGATCCACGTAGTGCTGTATCCAGTACACGGTAGCAGTGATCACTGTTACACTGGAGCAACTCTGTGATCCACGTAGTGCTGTATCTAGTACACGGTAGCAGTGATCACTGCCACACTGTAGCAACTCTGGGATCACGAGCGTAAGTCCGGTCAGTATCTGAAGTACACTGGTAGAGTGATCAGTAACTGCCACACTGGAGCAACTCTGTGATCCACGTAGTGCTGTATCTAGTACACGGTAGCAGTGATCACTGCCACACTGTAGCAACTCTGTGATCCACGTAGTGCTGTATCTAGTACACGGTAGCAGTGATCACTGCCACACTGTAGCAACTCTGGGATCCACGTAGTGCTGTATCTAGTACACGGTAGCAGTGATCACTGCCACACTGGAGCAACTCTGTGATCCACGTAGTGCTGTATCTAGTACACGGTAGCAGTGATCACTGCCACACTGTAGCAACTCTGTGATCCACGTAGTGCTGTATCTAGTACACGGTAGCAGTGATCACTGCCACACTGTAGCAACTGTGTAATCCACGTAGTGCTGTATCTAGTACACGGTAGCAGTGATCACTGCCACACTGGAGCAACTCTGTATCCACGTAGTGCTGTATCTAGTACACGGTAGCAGTGATCACTGCCACACTGAGCAACTCTGGGATCCACGTAGTGCTGTATCTAGTACACGGTAGCAGTGATCACTGCCACACTGGAGCAACTCTGTGATCCACGTAGTGCTGTATCTAGTACACGGTACAGTGATCACTGCACACTGGAGCAACTCTGTGATCCACGTAGTGCTGTATCAGTACACGGTAGCAGTGATCACTGCCACACTGTAGCAACTCTGGGGATCCACGTAGTGCTGATCAGTACACGGTAGCAGTGATCACTGCCACACTGGAGCAACTCTGTGATCCACGTAGTGCTGTATCCAGTACACGGTAGCAGTGATCACTGTCACACTGGAGCAACTCTGTGATCCACGTAGTGCTGTATCCAGTACACGGTAGCAGTGATCACTGCCACACTGGAGCAACTCTGTGATCCACGTAGTGCTGTATCTAGTACACGGTAGCAGTGATCACTGCCACACTGGAGCAACTCTGTGATCCACGTAGTGCTGTATCTAGTACACGGTAGCAGTGATCACTGCCACACTGGAGCAACTCTGTGATCCACGTAGTGCTGTATCTAGTACACGGTAGCAGTGATCACTGCCACACTGGAGCAACTCTGTGATCAACGTAGTGCTGTATCCAGTACACGGTAGCAGTGATCACTGTCACACTGGAGCAACTCTGTGATCCACGTAGTGCTGTATCTAGTACACGGTAGCAGTGATCACTGCCACACTGGAGCAACTCTGTGATCCACGTAGTGCTGTATCCAGTACACGGTAGCAGTGATCACTGCCACACTGTAGCAACTCTGTGATCCACGTAGTGTTGTACCTAGTACACGGTAGCAGTGATCACTTCCACAATGGAGCAACTCTGTGATCAACGTAGTGCTGTATCTAGTACACGGTAGCAGTGATCACTGTCACACTGGAGCAACTCTGTGATCCACGTAGTGCTGTATCTAGTACACGGTAGCAGTGATCACTGCCACACTGTAGAAACTCTGTGATCCACGTAGTGCTGTATCTAGTACACGGTAGCAGTGATCACTGTTACACTGGAGCAACTCTGTGATCCACTTAGTGCTGTATCTAGTACACGGTAGCAGTGATCACTGCCACACTGGAGCAACTCTGGGATCCACGTAGTGCTGTATCTAGTACACGGTAGCAGTGATCACTGCCACACTGTAGCAACTCTGGGATCCACGTAGTGCTGTATCTAGTACACGGTAGCAGTGATCACTGCCACACTGGAGCAACTCTGTGATCCACGTAGTGCTTCACACTGGTGGCGGTGTTTTGGTCGTAGGAAAACACCACAGTGACTGCTGATGTGGCGTCTCAGTTAAATGATGATCCATTAACTGGTTTAACCTACGACAATTTCGTGAGTCGTAACTGGTTAAACATTCGTTGGCTTTCCAGAACTGGATTTTCATGTTATATAAAAACAAAAACAAGAGATTACTATATCGTGGCTTCCTACGATATACCTTTGATGAGTTTCGAGAGATGATCAGATCCTGATTCACCACGAGGCCTGGTTTCACACCGGGCCGCTGGGGCTTTGAACCCCAAAACTCTCTCCAGGTATACTCCCGGAGTCCGGCCATGGGTCAGGCTCGTCTGGTGGTTCCAGATACTGGAACTTGGCTGTAGGACAGAATAACCCGAGGCACACCAGGTGCGAGCGTGAGAGCACAAGAGGTGTGAGCACAACAGTCACGACAACACTCGAGGAAGCTGCTGGGTTGTGTAAACACTCGAGATGAGGACTTGCGGGACTCAATACAACATCTCTCGCTTCTCACAAACATCGCCCTCTACCCTTGGGAAAACACGCAGGATGGAAGGAGATGATCGGAGTAAATTTTATTTAGGCTTTTGGGCACATAATGCAGTTATTTTTTTCATTGCTTTCGAAGACATACAGATGGTATGGGTACTTAAAACATACATTATGTAGATTTAATCTATCTTAACCCCCCAAAAAAGCAAATAATGTTCCATTGGTACTTACATTTCCCAGTGTCCCGTAGGTGGAACAGATATTTTGTTGTGCTCTTATTGCTGCTGCTGCTGATACTGCTGATACTGGTTGCTGCTGCTGCTGATACTGCTGATACTGGTTGCTGCTGCTGCCTCTACTGCTGCTGTTATGCATGTCAATAGTGTACTCTGATATTCCTAGTGTTGTTGCTGCTGCTGCTGCTGATGTTGATACTGGTATTGCTGCTGTTGATACTGGTATTGCTGCTGTTGATACTGGTATTGCTGCTACCAGTATTACTGCTGCTGTTACTGGTGTTGTTGCTTCTGCTTCTGTTGCTCCTTCTGTTGGTGCTACTTCTGCTGCTGTTGCTGCTGCTTCTGTTGCTCCTTCTGTTGGTGCTACTTCTGCTCCTGTTGCTCCAGCTACTGTTGCACCTCAGCTTCCTCCTACAGAGACTCAGCACGTGCTAACAGGTGCGTCAAGAACACAACGTATACCAGTAAGTAAGCACAGACACAAATGTGCTTGCAAAATGCATGAATATATGGCATTGAAGATAAGAACACAGAGGAGGATACGTGGTATTATGTAAGAAACTAAATTTATCTGTATTTTTGACATTTTTTGTTTCTATGACGTGACTTTGAGAACGAACTCTGTTTGAATACGAAGAATGTGTGTGTGTGTGTGTACTCACCTAATTGTGGTTGCAGGGGTCGAGACTCGGCTCCTGGCCCCTGGCCCCTGGTCCCTCCATACTTCCTATTCTAGTACTTTATTTATATTTACAGTAAGTTGTCAGTATTAACTACGTTGTGGCTCTTATGTTACTAACAACTATCTGGGGGGAGGGTTGTCCTGAGATCTTCCTCCTAGGGCATCGTGCCCTAGCGGGAACGAGAAGGTTTGTCTTAGGGCTTTAGCCGTCCCTCTGTGATTACATATGTATTGCTAACTATGTAAGGAGCGTCAAAAAGCTTATGCTATGGGAGTTCCGGCCACGCAGCAGTCAGTAGACAAGGACCAATCGCCCATGAAGACTATCCATTCACCTCACATAGACAAGTTTCCAATGGGGAAAGGTTGCTGAAGTCTTCTAATCCTCCCCAGCTTCCACACTTGACAATGACAATCCAGGAAAGTCCCCGAAGGGCGAGTCTTGAAGTGGGGACAGACGAAGAATAGCGCTGGAGAAGTGTCTTCAGTTATAGAGAAAGAGCCAGGGCTCAACCCAGCAGCGAAGCACTCATGAAGAACAACAGGAGCAGCCAGCACTAGCTGGCAGTGGTCCAGTGAAGGTCTTGGCTAGGCAGGACAGCAGGAGCAGGCAGCACACATAAGAACATAAGAAAGAAGGAACACTGCAGAAGGCCTACTGGCCCATGCGAGGCAGGTCCAATGCTCCTACCGGCTTAAGCCAATGCTCCAACCTACACGGTGGAGGTGTTGATTGTAGTGATTTATGGTGGGCTAGCAGTGGAAGAGCCGTTGTTTACTTTCTTCAGGGTTGATGTGGCGAGGAGAGGGACACCTCACTACGGTTGGTTGTGATGTAATGATGTCCCTCAGCCGCGAGTCGATGTGTTCAATCTATCAATCTTGAGAAAAGACTGATGGACTGAACACATCGACTCCAGGCTGAGAGACTGATTATCTCATTCTCCTCATCGTTCACCGTTCTTCTCTGTATTGGACTGAAGAAGCCACTGGCTTGATGAAACGTTTCCTTAAAAAAGATTCCCAAATTTAGCACTAGTGTCTCATCATCAGGTTTAGTTGTGTAGGATATTTGGATCTTGACAAACTCTTAGATTTGTTTATGTGAGAAGAGATACAGAGGTTAACCGGCAAACTCTACTGATCCATCACACAGCCTAGTGTACAGTATCCTGCTGAGCATGCAACTGATGTAGAATAGAGGGATGTAGAAGACGAGGTTGTCCCATTCCAGTCCCCTGGCGAAGATGTCAGCCTCTTTCTCGGAAGATTCTGTAGACTGAGCGTCGTTGGTCTTGGCTGGTAGTGTAGCGGGAGTAGGCTTGAGATAATGGCTGTGGCTGGACAGGAACAGTAGAGAGAGTGGTTGGCGGCGGCTGGCTGTGCAAATGAAGTACTGTTGGAGGCTTGGCAGGCGACGGTTGATTGATTGTATAGATGCGTTGGTTTCGGCGTGATGCGATGTTTGGGGTGATCTTGAAGATGTCAGCGGAAAGTGCTGGGTCTGGTAAATTGAAACTTGACATGTTGTTTATGCGGAATAATTCGTTGATTGAAATGCTGAAGGAACCTGGGTTGGCTGCATTGGCAAGGTGTGCATACACCATACAGTAAAGAACTTTATATGGAGGGTCATCTGGAAGCAGAGAAAGGGAGTTACCGGAGGTGGTTGCCTGCTGAGTGGCCAGGAGAATCTTGGTAGTGTCGACCTGGACTTCATGATGGCGGCATAAGGCGCCATAATTCTTTTCGGTTCTTTGCGATTATTTCCTTCCTCAGGGGGCACACTGCTGCTGCTAGAGAGAGATGGTTGCTCTTTGAGTTCAGGCTTACTGGAGTAGTGGTAGTGCAAGTCTTGAGATCGTGACCTTCACTTCTTGCCCTTGACTGGGCAGCCCTTGGATAAATGATTGCAAGAATAACAGTCCCAACAAAGAGTAATGTGCTGGTATCGCTCGGGTACGATGTTTCTTGGGTAAGTTTAGTAGTATGAGCCAGACCGTCGTCGAGAGGCTGGGTAGCTATGAGATGATGAACGTGACCTTGATCATGGAGGAAGCAGCAGGTACCTCCGTGAGTCCACAGAGGCCCAGGGGTTCCCTTCCTCAACAGAAGTTTTTAGGTCGTCAATGGAGAGAGCAGTGATAATCTTGTCAAGATTTTTGACGTGTGTACTCGCCTATATGTGGTTGCAGGGATCGGGTCACAGCTCTTGGCTCCATATGCAAGTGGATGTGTATATGCGAGTGCGTGCACATTTTTTTTGTGTGGAAAAACTTATGTTTTTCTGTCCTAAACATGGAAAATCATTAAAAGTTTAGCATTTGCACGTAAGTCAGCCTTCTCATTTCTGGGTCCAGTCTTGATAGGAATCTTTGGAGTTTCTCTAGTGATCACAGAAGAAGTCAACCATAAGGAAATAGTCTGGAAAATTATGAAGCCACACAGGAGACCTGATACAAGGGAAGTAAGTTGCTGGAGGTCGTGATGGAATATTTCACTAGTCAACATGTTAGGGACACAACTAGAGAAAAAAGTGGTGACAAACCAGCGAGACATAATCATTTGTTCTTGTGTTTGTGTGTGTTTGTATGTGTTTGTGTGTGTGTGTGTGTGTGTGTGTGTGTGTGTGTGTGTGTGTGTGAGTGTGTGTGTACGTTTGTATATTTATGTGCATGTCTGTGTATGCTTATGTCCGTGTGTGCATTGTATAAATTCGTATATGTGTTCATTTATGTAAGTCCGTGTATGCTTCCATGCGTTAGGTTAAGTTAGGTAAGATTTGTGAGGAAACAGGACAAGCGTTTTCTTAGTCATATGATGACCCGCAGTAGAAGCTTCTGGTCATCTGACCGAGGCCTTCCACTGGCTTACCGGTCCACCATTATAAAAATTATGGTTGCAAGCGTGAGACGTTCCACTCAGAGAGGAAAGGACCCAGAGTGTCCACACACACTAGTAGCGTCCACCCTCAGCACGAGGGTTGGATGGTACCCAGGGTGTCCACACACACTAGTAGCGTCCACCCTCAGCACGAGGGTTGGATGGAACCCAGGGTGTCCACACACACTAGTAGCGTCCGCACTCAGCACGAGGGATGGATGGAACCCAGGGTGTCCACACACACTAGTAGCGTCCACCCTCAGCACGAGGGTTGGATGGAACCCAGGGTGTCCACACACACTAGTAGAGTCCTCCCTCAGCACGCGGGTTGGATGGAACCCAGGGTGTCCACACACGCTACTAGCGTCCACCCTCAGCACGAGGGTTGGATGGAACCCAGGGTGTCCACACACACTAGTAGTGTCCACCCTCAGCACGAGGGTTGAATGGTACCCAGGGTGTCCACACACACTAGTAGCGTCCACCCTCAGCACGAGGGTTGAAGGGTACCCAGGGTGTCCACACACACTAGTAGCGTCCGCAGTCAGCACGAGGGTTGGATGGAACCCAGGGTGTCCACACACACTAGTAGCGTCCACCCTCAGCACGAGGGTTGGATGGAACTCAGGGTGTCCACACAAACTAGTAGCGTCCGCAGTCAGCACGAGGGTTGGATGGAACCCAGGGTGTCCACACACACATCCGCAGTCAGCACGAGGGTTGGATGGAACCCAGGGTGTCCACACACACTAGTAGCGTCCCCCCTCAGCACGAGGGTTGGATGGTACCCAGGGTGTCCACACAAACTAGTAGCGTCCGCACTCAGCACGAGGGTTGGATGGAACCCAGGGTGTCCACACACACTAGTAGCGTCCACCCTCAGCACGAGGGTTGGATGGAACCCAGGGTGTCCACACACTAGTAGCGTCCCCCTCAGCACGAGGGTTGGATGGTACCCAGGGTGTCCACACAACTAGTAGCGTCCGCACTCAGCACGAGGGTTGGATGAAACCCAGGGTGTCTACACACACTAGTAGCGTCCACCCTCAGCACGAGGGTTGGATGGAACCCAGGGTGTCTACACACACTAGTAGCGTCCACCCTCAGCACGAGGGTTGGATGGAACCCAGGGTGTCCACACACACTAGTAGCGTCCACCCTCAGCGCGAGGGTTGGATGGAACCCAGGGTGTCCACACACACTAGTAGCGTCCACCCTCAGCACGAGGGTTGAATGGTACCCAGGGTGTCCACACACACTAGTAGCGTCCACCCTCAGCACAAGGGATGGATGGAACTCAGGGTGTCCACACACACTAGTAGCGTCCACCCTCAGCACGAGGGTTGGATGGAACCCAGGGTGTCCACACACACTAGTAGCGTCCACTCTCAGCACGAGGGATGGATGGAACACAGGGTGTCCACACACACTAGTAGCGTCCACCCTCAGCACGAGGGTTGGATGGAACCCAGGGTGTCCACACACACTAGTAGCGTCCACCCTCCAGTAGGGACATTAACCTCTGCTGGCCTCTGACGCCCGGGGAGGGGGTCTCTTCGAGGATGGGGTCTAGAGGGGAAGGGGTAGTGGGTATGAGGTCTTGTTTGAGTAGCCCCTGAGGGTTTTTTGGGTGCAGGGGGGTTATGGGGGAGTTGTGTGGGGAGGGGAATGGGGGAATATTGGCAGGAGGAGGAGAGAGTGGTGATGGGAGGAAGATGGGGTGTAAGGGGCCAGGGAGGGTGTGGGGAGCTGGGTAAGGGGGTGTAGAGCTGGGTAAGGGGGTGTGGAACTGGGTAAGGGGGTGTGGAACTGGGTAAGGGGGTGTGGAACTGGGTAGGATAAGATAAGATTTTATTAGTATTTTTAACCCGGGGGGGGAGGGGTTAGCCACACAGTGCGTCATCAAGGACTGTCTGATTATTTTCATCGTGGCCCTTCAATTTTATCCCCCAGGATGCCACCCACACCAGTCGACTAACACCCAGGTACCTACTTACTGCTAGGTGAACAGGAACAACAGGTGTAAGGTGACTAGCACCCAGGTACCTAACTACTGCTAGGTGTACAGGGACAGCATGTGTAAGGTGACTAACACCCAGGTACCTACTTACTGCTAGGTGTACAGGGACAGCATGTGTAAGGTGACTAACACCCAGGTACCTACTTACTGCTAGGTGAACAGGGACAACAGGTGTAAGGAAACATACCCAACGTTTCCAGCTATGCCGGAGATCGAACCACAGACACTCATTGTTTGAGGTGAGTGTGCTATCAACAAAGCCACAGAACCACTGAGGGTGTGAAGCTGGGTAAGGGGGTGTGGAGCTGGAGACATGTTGGGTTGAGGTATAACGAACTGGAAATGTGTTCTCTATTTAATGACTATTTTTTGTCAGTCTTTACACAAGAAGACGTAAATGAGATTCCAGAAATTAACAATTATTCAGTTCCTGAAGAATTCAAGTTAACTAATATTACTGTCACGAGGGACATGGTTATCAAACAGATAGATAAACTGAAGCAAAATAAGTCCCCGGGACCCGACGAGTTGTTTTCCAGGGTACTTAAAGAATGCAAGATGGAACTTAGTCAGCCATTAACGAATGTGTTTAATACGTCCATCCTAACTGGTATTGTGCCAGAGATGTGGAAGATAGCTAATGTAGTTCCTATATTCAAATCAGGGGATAAGTCAATTCCATCAAATTACCGTCCAATAAGCCTCACGTCTATAGTAGGCAAATTATTAGAATCAATTATAGCTGATATTGTTAGAAGTCACCTTGAAGAACATAATTTGATTAATGA
The DNA here is from genome assembly GCA_009830355.1 of Cherax destructor. NCBI lineage: Eukaryota > Metazoa > Arthropoda > Malacostraca > Decapoda > Parastacidae > Cherax > Cherax destructor. The sequence continues at coordinate 10,569 of WNWK01015010.1, forward strand.
ATCTCAGCATGGGTTTACGAGAGGTCGTTCCTGCCTAAGAAATTTACTGACGTTTTTCAGTAAAACATTTGAGGCAGTAGACAGTGATAAAGAATATGATATAGTTTACTTGGATTTCAGTAAGGCCTTCGATAGAGTACCTCACAAGAGACTCTTAAGAAAGGTGGCAGCTCATGGTATAGGAGGTAAAGTTCTAGCATGGATAGAGGCATGGCTTACCAATAGAAAGCAGAGAGTTTCCATTAATGGGGTCAAATCTGAATGGGGATTAGTCACTAGTGGCGTTCCACAAGGATCAGTTTTAGGCCCATTGTTGTTCATAATTTACATAAATGACCTTGATGAAGGAATTGCAAGTGACATGAGTAAATTTGCTGATGATACAAAAATAGGCCGTATGATTCATTCTGAGGAGGAAACCAGTGAACTCCAGGAGGATTTGGACAAATTAATGTCTTGGTCTGAAAAGTGGCAGATGAAGTTCAATGTGGACAAGTGTAAGGTGCTAGTCCTTGGTAATGAAAATATCCCTCGAATTTATAAACTAGGTGAAGTAGAGCTTGATCATACAGAATGTGAAAAAGACTTGGGAGTCATGGTAAGCAGGAATCTAAAGCCAAGACAGTGCCTAAGTGTGCGCAATAAGGCTAACAGATTACTAGGATTTATTTCAAGAAGTATAAGCAACAGAAGTCCAAAAGTTATTTTACAGCTCTATACATCACTAGTGAGACCTCATTTGGATTATGCAGCTCAGTTTTGGTCTCCTTACTACAGGATGGATATAGATTCATTGGAGAACATACAAAGAAGAATGACTAAAATGATTTACAGTATAAGAAATCTCCCGTATGAAGATAGACTTAGAGCGTTGAATCTCCACTCTCTGGAGAGACGTAGAATGAGGGGAGATATCATCGAGGTGTACAAGTGGATGATGGGCATAAACAAAGGAGATATTAATAAAATACTGAGGATATCGAACCAAGTAAGAACCAGAAATAACGGATTTAAATTGGATAAATTTAGATTTAGAAAGGACATAGGCAAGTACTGGTTTTCGAACAGAGTTGTAGATGCGTGGAACAATCTTCCGAGTACTGTGATAGAGGCTAGGACCTTGGGTGGCTTTAAAAAGAGATTGGACAAATATATGAGTGGGAGGGGCTGGGTTTGATTGGTGTCGTGAGTACGGGAATAAATTCTTAGGTAGTGGTGGTTTTGATATGGACCTGCCTTGTATGGGCCAGTAGGCCTTCTGCAGTGTTCCTCCATTCTTATGTTCTTATGAGGAGAGAATAGGGCTCTTGACATGGGATGCGACATCCTCCCCACGAGGTCACGTGGGGAAGATCAGGGAGTGTATGCCTGGGTAATGGTGTGGGATACATATACCTGTAGGTTACATGTAGTCGCTTCTGGAGGTTACCTCTCTAGTGGCAAGGTCCCAGACCTGGCCTCCTGGTTGCTGGCCTGATAATTAAGCTATTGGTGCCCACCACCCATAGCTTAATATATGTATCACAGCCTGGCTGATCAGGAACTCATTTGAGGAAGTTGTCGAATTCCCTCTTTAAGACAGCGAGAGGTAATCCTCCCTTTTGCATAAAGGAAGAGTGCTGAAGAGTCGTGGTCCCTTTACACTTATTGAGTGTTCTCTCATATTCTTATGGCTCCTTTCACTTCATGGAAGGTATGTTGCACTACTTGCCAAACTTCTTGCGTTCGTATGTAGTGACTTCAGTTTGCAGATTCGGGACCAATCCCTCCAGACTCTTCCAGGTGTGGAGTATCTTGTATAATTCTCACCTAATGTTATAATATTGGTAGAATTACCGACAATATGTTAAGTAAAAGGACACAAATGCAACTAATGTGACATTTTATTGTGGCAACGTTTTGCTCTCCAGGAGCTTTTTCAAGCCGGCTTGAAAAAGCTCCTGGAGAGCGAAACGTTGCTGCAATAAAATGTCACATTAGTTGCATTTGTATCCTTTTACTTAACAATTCTCACCTACTTTATAAGAAGTACAGTTCGAGGGACTACAGGCATCCCCAGTAGTGCAGGTGCTTGATTGAGTTAATACTAGTTGTGAAGGTTATCTGTACATTTTCCAATTCCGTAATTTCTTCCTCCTTGAAGGAACATAAGAACCGAGCAATATTCCAACCTAGAGTGAATGAGTGACTTGCTGACCTCTTGAACTTGAGATCTGACATCATCACTCCCAGGTTTCTAATATAAAACTTTTGCTCTGTTGAGTTATTTGAGTTTAACTTATATTCTAATCTTGTTTTTATTTCCTCAATCCTTCCGTAACATAGTAAGGGAAATTTGTCCTCACTGAACATCAATCACATTATTGTCAGCAGCCCATGGGAAGACTTGCTTGATATATCAACCTGGAGGCTGATATATCAACCTGGATGCTGATATATCAGCCTGGAGGTTGATATATCAACCTGGAGGCTGATATATCAACCTGGATGCTGATATATCAGCCTGGAGGTTGATATATCAACCTGGAGGCTGATATATCAGCCTGGAGGCTGATATATCAGCCTGGAGGTTGATATATCAGCCTGGATGACAAATTCATGCAGATTCTAGTATTGTCTGAAGAGGATGATACAGTGCTATGGTTTATGTTCCTATTTATGTTAGATGTGAGAATAAGAATTGGGGTCAGTACTGTGCCTTAAGGAAGAGAACTCTTCACTGTAGCAGCCCATAATTTTACTGTTTACTATTACTGTTTACGTTCTGTTAGTTACGAAGTTAAATATGATAATGGTATACTATAGCGACATGTCGATAAGACACATATGCAACACTTAAGTATTTTTATTCCGAAACGTTTCGCCTACTGTGTGGGCGAAACGTTTCTAAATAAAGATAACTAACTGTTGCACATGTGTCTTATTAATTATTAATATCCATTTGTCCAGCATTTTGTGCACAATTATCGTATGGTTTCATTTGTCAAAGACTTTTCAAAAAATCAGTGTACATTACATGTGCATTTTTCTTGTCTTTCAGTGCACCCAAGACAAGATTGCTATGGTCCAGCAATTGCAAGAGGGAGGAGCTACCTGCCTCTTACAATTGCTTTTCAAAACCCTTTCAAAAATCTTGATAATGTTGGATGTCAGTACTATAGGTCTATATTTTTTTTACAAGGCTATACTGGTGTTTTTCAATGACTGTGAGATGACTCCAGTGCCCAGGCTCCTTCTCCATAGAATATTTAAGGTAGTTCATTGTGAATTTAGAGTTCCACGAATCAGGGCCAAGGGCAGAGTGCATTGGACATGCAATCATTGACTTCTTCGAAGTCAAGTGGGGTTGAGGTTATATCAAACTATATAGAGATGTCTGTAGTGTTTTGCATCTCCTTCATGAAGAACTTGTATGGGTCGTCAATCTTCAGGTTGATTAATGGCTCACTCAACATTGAACCATATTGAAACATGAATATTTCGCTCATTTCTTTGTAGTCGTCAATGAATGTTCCACCTCCTTTAATCAATGGTTTGATAATAGATTTTTCTTTTTTGCCCTGGATTTTTGCAAATGAGAAGAAGTATTTTGGATGTTTCTCAATTTCACTTCTGGCTTTTTACTTCCCTTGTCTCTCCTGGACTAATCTCTACGATGCACTGCATATGAGATCAACATTTTCCATTTCTCTTTGCTTCCTTTGAAGAGCTCTGATGATCATCGTCTTCACGAACCCTCTCTCTGCACCTTCTTCTCCTTCGTCAGCATACTTCTAGTGCCACTGAGCTCATCGTTTCGAAATACTGGTTCAGGTCCTCGTTTATCATCATTATTGTCTTCCCATCATATTTCAATAAGCTCGTAATTTTTTAGTTCAAAGCTGAAGCTCTTGTTTTTATAGTTAAATTTGCTAAACATACTTCATGATTGGGCAAGTTTTGCTGATTGGGACCAGTGAGTATATGTGATGAAAATTAGACACATGTGCAACACCTGAAGAACCTCCACACCTACGGTGTTCTTCACACCAACTCCAAGACTGAGGGTCTGATTACCTCATCTTTTGTATATAGTTCTTCTGTCTTCAGGTTTTGTCTTAGAATTTGTATTGATAAAGCCACTGGAGGGCGAAACGTCTACAATACAGACACCCAGATGTTACACATGTGTCTAATTTTCATCTTGTTGGTATTTTATACCATTCACGACCAGTGAGTATATATTTTTGAACTTCTGTCAGGTTGTGGTCCAAGTTCACTGTCTTTAAGACTATTATGTTATTTACTAAATCATTATTTGTGAATATAAGGTCTAGAGTTCTCTCTAGTCTGTTTGGTTCCGTTATTTCTAGTATAGGACGAATTTGTGGCAGCTCAGTTGTGTGGCAGCTCTGTTGTGTGGCAGCTCAGTTGTGTGGCAGCTCAGTTGTGTGGCAGCTCAGTTGTGTGGCAGCTCAGTTGTGTGGCAGCTCAGTTGTGTGGGACTGTTCCTCTACACTGACTCCTGGAATTCTCTCTCTTATTAGTCTGTACTACATTATTCTATTTTCGGTCTTAAATGAGGTTACCAAGCTGAGTTTGGTAGATTTTCAAGACAGTCCTGTATTTTCATTTGTTTTTATTTGAACTGCTGGCAAGTTACATCTGTTGGTTTATATACGAGTACAAAAAAAAAATTGATTTCCAATTTGAATCGCCAAAACTTCGGCGACTTCACTCGTGATGTTAATAACTCAGTGCATACTGTATTAGCGACTCCACATACAGACCAACCTGTCCTCGTTGTCCGCTATTCCGGTGACGTCGGAGTAGATTGTAAAGGCTGCAAACATTACATACCACTGATGAACGGTATTTTGTTGTTACTCGGTTTAAGATCTTCAATGTTGGTAAAAACAAGTGCTATTATGTTACTTGTTGCTTTGTTGTGTTTTTCTGTTATTTAATATCTGTGTACTGGCTTTGTTTCCAGTCTAGGTAGACTGGAAACAAAGCCATTTCTTGCCATTTTTTTTTGTTCACTGACATTAGAAAAAGCCCCCGTCGTCCGTATTGTTGTATTTTTTTGTTTGTTTGGGTGTATGATCATAGTGTTTTAAGCACCACGTTCCCTTCACAAGGAACGCCGGGCAGTTTTCATCATAGCATCGTCCTTCATGTCTTCACAGTAAGGTAAGAGTATGTTCAGGAATGACGTGTTTCTTTAGGCGAGTACCCCATTCTTTGGGTGCTCCAGCTGACACATTCCATTCTATTTCCAGCTGGTGAGAAGAGTGTGGAGTGGGCGCGCTGCTGTGTCTAGAGTGTCTGTGAGGAGAGTGTGGAGTAGGGGCGCTGCTGTGTCTAGAGTGTCTGTGAGGAGAGTGTGGAGTAGGGGCGCTGCTGTGTCTAGAGTGCCTGTGAGGAGAGTGAGGAGTAAGCGCGCTGCTGTGTCTAGAGTGCCTGTGAGGAGAGTGAGGAGTAAGCGCGCTGCTGTGTCTAGAGTGACTGTGAGGAGAGTGAGGAGTGGGGTCGGTGCTGTGTCTAGAGTGACTGTGAGGAGAGTGTGGAGTGGGCGCGTTGCTGTGTCTAGAGTGACTGTGAGGAGAGTGTGGAGTGGGCGCGTTGCTGTGTCTAGAGTGACTGTGAGGAGAGTGTGGAGTGGGCGCGTTGCTGTGTCTAGAGTGACTGTGAGGAGAGTGTGGAGTGGGCGCGTTGCTGTGTCTAGAGTGACTGTGAGGAGAGTGTGGAGTGGGCGCGTTGCTGTGTCTAGAGTGACTGTGAGGAGAGTGGGAGTGGGCGGTGCTGTGTCTAGAGTGACTGTGAGGGAGGTGGAGTGGGCGCGTGCTGTGTCTAGAGTGACTGTGAGGAGAGTGTGGAGTGGGCGCGTTGCTGTGTATAGAGTGACTGTGAGGAGAGTGTGGAGTGGGCGCGTCGCTGTGTCTAGAGTGACTGAAATCACTTTCAGGATGGGAAAATGGGGAGAGGAAGAGGAGAGGAGAAAGAGGGAAGAAGGAAAACATTATTATATTTACAGGAAAGCGCCAAAACCGTGGGGAAAGGTATTATATACGCCGTTATCATGTCCCTTTCCCTACTATCCTCTAGCAGTGTTTCTCAACCGGGGTTCTGGCGGAACCCTCGAGTTCCGCGAGAGGTCGCTAGGAGTTCCGCGAGAGGTCGCTAGGAGTTCCGCGAGAGGTCGCTAGGAGTTCCGCGAGAGGTCGCTAGGAGTTCCGCGAGAGGTCGCTAGGAGTTCCGCGAGAGGTCGCTAGGAGTTCCGCGAGAGGTCGCTATTAGTTCCGCGAGAGGTCGCTATTAGTTCCGCGAGAGGTCGCTATTAGTTCCGCGAGAGGTCGCTAGGAGTTCCGCGAGAGGTTGCTAGGAGTTCGGCGAGAGGTTGCTAGGAGTTCGGCGAGAGGTCGCTAGGAGTTCCACGAGAGGTCGCTAGGAGTTCCGCGAGAGGTCGCTAGGAGTTCCACGAGAGGTCGCTAGGGGTTCCGAGAGAAATAGTGATAAATAGGCTAATCATATGTAAATGCATTTTTGAGTCACTTTAGTATTTAATTTTATATTAGTAATTTTGACTATACACGCATGACATATTCTTGGAAAATTCTTGGGTATTATAATAAAGCCTTCAACCTCATATATCATTTAAAAGTATAAGTATCATAATCAAAGCGACGACTATATGGCTTTTAATACATTGTCAGTAAACTATTAAGTTACTGTAGTAGTTAGTATCTGTTTTCGTTCTGTTTGTGTGTGTTATATATGATATTGGTTATATCATATTAATTTTTTTGGTATATATATATGGTTATTTATTTTTTAATGAAAATCTGTTTGAAGTCTCTTGAACAACCAGTTTGATTTAAATTTTAGAAAAACGTTAGTTAGTTTTTTCTTAAACCAGTTATAAGAAAAAATATAGTTGAGAAACACTGCAGTCTAGTGTCATCAGGCTGAGTTCCCTTAACCTCTCCTCATGAGACATACCCCTTAGCTCAGGAACTAGTCTTGATGCAAACTTCTGCACTTTCTCCAGCTTGACGTGTTTGACCAGGTGTGGGTTCCATACTGGTGCTGCATACTTCACTATGGTCCTGACGTACACAGTGTACAGTGTCGTGAACGACTCCTACTTAGATGTCGAAATGCTATTCTCATGTTTGCCAGGCGCCCATATGCTGCGGCAGTTATTTGATTGATGTGTGTGTCTGTGCGTGTGTGTGTGTGTGTACTCACCCATTTGTACTTACCTATTTGTGGTTGCAGGGGTCGATTCATAGCTCCTGGACCCGCCTCTTCACTGATTCCTACTAGGTCCTCTCTCTCCCTGCTCCATGAGCTTTATCAAACCTCGTCTTAAAACTATGTATGGTTCCTGCCTCCACTACGTCACTTTCAAGGCTATTCCACTTCCTGACAACTCTATGACTGAAGAAATACTTCCTAACATCCCTTTGACTCATAGGAGTCTTCAACTTCCAATTGTGACCCCTTGTTTCTGTGTCCCCTCTCTGGAAAATCTTGTCTCTGTCAACCTTATCCATTCCTCGCAGTATTTTATATGTCGTTATCATGTCTCCCCTAACCCTCCTGTCCTCTAGTGTCGTCAGGCCGATTACCCTTAACCTTTCTTCGTAGGACAATCCCCTTAGCTCTGGGACTAGTCTTGTTGCAAACCTTTGCACTTTCTCTAATTTCTTGACGTGCTTGACCAGGTATGGGTTCCAAACTGGTGCTGCATACTCCAGTATGGGCCTGACGTATATGGTGTACAGAGTCTTGAATGATTCCTTAGTCAGGTATTGGAACGCTATTCTTAGGTTTGCCAGCCGCCCGTATGTTGCAGCAGTTTTATGATTGATGTGTGCCTCAGGAGATGTGCTCGGTATTATACTCACCCCAAGATCTTTTTCCTTGAGTGAGGTTTTCAGTTTTTGACCACCTAGACTATACTCTGTCTACGGTCTTCTTTGTACTTCCCCGATCTTTATGACTTTACATTTGGCAGGGTTAAATTCAAGGAGCCAGTTACTGGACCAGGCTTGTAGCCTGTCTAGGTCTTTTTGTAGTCCTGCCTGATCCTCGACTGATTTAATTCTTCTCATTAACTTCACATCATCTGCAAACAGGGACACTTCTGAGTCTATCCCTTCCGTTATGTCATTCACATATACCAAAAACAGTACAGGTCCTAGGACTGACCCCTGTGGAACCCCACTCGTCACAGGTGCCCACTCTGACACCTCGTCACGTACCATGACTCGCTGCTGCCTCCCTGTCAGATATTCTCTGATTCATTGCAGTGCCTCTCCTGTTACGTGTGCCTGATCCTCTAGCTTTTGCATTAACCTCTTGTGAGGAACTGTGTCGAACGCCTTCTTGCAGTCCAAGAAAATGCAGTCTATCCACCCCTCTCTCTCCTGTCTTACTTCTGTTACCTTGTCATAAAATTCCAGTAGGTTTCTGACACAGGATTTTCCTTCCCTGAAACCGTGCTGGTTGTCGTTTATAAGCTTGTGACTTTCTAGGTGCTCCACCACTCTCCTCCTGATGATCTTCTCCATGACTTTGCATACTATACACGTTAGTGACACAGGTCTGTAGTTTAATGCCTCGTGTCTGTCTCCTTTCTTAAAAATTGGGACTACATTTGCCATCTTCCACGCCTCAGGTAGTTGCCCAGTTTCAATGGATGTGTAAATTAGACACAAATGCAACACTTGGGTATTTTTATTGAGGAAACGTTTCGCCACACAGTGGCTTCATCAGTCCATACAAAGGAGAATCGTGAAGAACAGGAGGAGTTTGAGGTGGTCAGTCCCTCAATCTTGAGTCGATGTTTTCAGTCCATCAATCTTGAATAGAATACAGCATATCTGCGAAGAGGTAACTTATATACTGAAGGCAGGAGAGGTGCAGCAGTCTTAGGTGGTGTCACATTTGTCCAATGTGGAAGTAGGTCGTGCCCAAGGATTAGGCAAGTGAAGAATTCCCTCTCCTGTCTACAGTATATAAGCTACCTCTTAGCAGATATGCTGTATTCTATTCAAGATTGATGGACTGACAACATCGACTCAAGGTTGAGGGACTGTTACTGCTGGCAGCACGTAGTCCAACGTACAAACCACAGCCCGGCTGATCAGGCACTGACTTTAGGTATCTGTCCAGCTCCCTCTTGAAGACAACCAGGGGTCTATTGGTAATTCCCATTATAGCTGCTGGGAAGCTGTTGAACAGTCTTGGGCCCAGGACACTTACTGTGTTTTCTCTTAGTGTACCAGTGGCGCCCCTTCTTTTCACTGGGGGTACGTTGCATCGCCTGCCAAGTCTTTTGCTTTCGTATGGAGTGATTTCTGTGTGCATATTAGGGGCCAGTCCTTCCAGAATCTTCCAGGTGTAGATTATGATATATCTCTCTCGCCTGCGCTCCAGTGAATATAAGTCTAGTGCTTCCAGGCGTTCCCAGTAGTTAAGGTGTTTGATGGAACTTATATGTGCAGTAAAGGTTCTCTGTACATTCTCTAGATCTGCAATTTCACCTGCCTTGAATGGGGATGTTAATGTATAGCAGTATTCTAGCCTAGAGAGAACAAGTGATTTAAAAAGGATCATCATTGGCTTAGCATCTCTTGTCTTGAATGTTCTCATTATCCATCCTATCAGTTTCTTCGTAGATGTAATAGTGGCATTGTTGTGGTCCTTGAAGGTGAGATCTTCGGACATTACCACACCCAGGTCCTTCACATTACTTTTCCGCTCTATTGTGTGATTAGTGTTTGTAATATACTCAGTCCTAGCTATTATTTCCTCCAGTTTTCCATAACGGAGTAGTTGGAATTTGTCTTCGTTGAACATCATATTGTTCTCTGTTGCCCATTGGAAAACTTGGTTTATATCTTCTTGGAGATTTGCCGTGTCCTCAATGGATGACACTCATGCAGATCCTAGTATCATCTGCAAAGGATGATACAGTGCTGTGGTTTACATCTCTGTCTATGTCTGATATGAGAATGAGGAACAGGATAGGTGCGAGTACTGTGCCTTGTGGGACAGAGTTCTTCACTATGGCAGCTTCCGATTTAACTGTTTACCACTACTCTTTGTGTTTGATTGGTTAGAAAGTTGAAAATCCATCTGCCTACTTTGCCAATTATCCCTTTAGCACGCATTGTGTGTGCTATTACACCATGATCGCACTTGTCAAAGGCCCGCCCCTCGGGTATGATCTACTTCCACTGGGGAATCTCGGCTACAATTGACAATGTCTTCGTCTGCTTTACGTCCCTCCACTTGACATAAGAACATGCTAAAGGATGAACACCGTAGCAGGTCTACTTGCCATACTAGGCAGGCACTTTTCAAATCCAGACCCATTAACCAAAATATCTGCCCATCCCATTTTTAATATAATCCAAGGAATAAGCTTTAATAAACCTATTAACTCATGTGCAAGTCGCACTTAAATCCAACCCCTCTCACTCATGTATTTATCTAACCTAAATTTGAAACTATCCAATCACCGACTATATTTCCAAACCAATACTTTCCTATATCCTTTCTAAATCTAAACTAATCCAATTTGCATCCATTATTTCGGGTTCTTGGAGGGATTTCTTCAGAACCTATTTTATATCTTCTCTGTTAATGACCATCTTCCACTTATACAATCACATCCTACTGTCCTCTTGTAAGAGACCCGGGCTGAGACAACACTGGTGAGCCACATCACTACTGTCCTCTCTCACCCTGCTGGCATGTAGTTCTCGGTCCTCTTATCACATTCGCTCTTTATTCGTTTAGATCACTCTGCTATCTTAACTAAGCTTATATTCATCTCACTAACCCTTTTACCATCTCCATTATTATGTGGTCATGTTCCTCAACCTATATTCACCTGACAGTATCATTATATAAAGATTTTTATGAGTAAGGTGTGTCAACTGTGGCTTTCTCAAGTACGTGCAATATATAAAGACGTTCAATGAAAAGCTGACGAATGAGGTCAGATGCTCCAGGGTCAGTTGAGGTCAGATGCTCCAGGGCCAGGTGAGGTCAGGTGCCGACAAGAACATGAGGACATCGAGGACGAGCATTGTGGCAGGCCTACTGGCTCAATATGAAAATGGCATACAATGCCGACAGGTATACCAACAGGTATACCGACAGGTATACCGACAGGTATACCGACAGTTATACCGACAGGTATACCAACAGGTATACCGACAGGTATACAACAGGTATACCGACAGGTATACCGACAGTATACCGACAGGTATTACAACAGGTATACCGACAGGTATACCGACAGGTATACCGACAGGTATACCAACAGGTATACCATTTTCATCTTCACTCTGTTAGACACTATAACAGAACGGTATCTTGGTACAGAAAACACCTTGGACAACTCGGGAGTTTGTTCCACTCTTCCAAATCCAGTGCCATGTCCAAAACCAGTGCAGCCATTCTAACTCATAATTAATTATTATGCAAATCGGTTAGTCAAAAATAGCACAAATATCTAATGTAATGCTATTGAGCAAATGGTTGAAGAAAATTAGAAACAAATTAAAGTAAATGTGAAAGCAGAAGTAAAGCGTATATAATTTTTTTTTTTTATATTTTAAATATAGATACTCCCACTCATTTCGCACTAAAACTCTCTCTTGCATAGATCTCACATTTTTCTCCTCGACTGCACTCGACTTTATCTGGTCTTTGTTTCCTGATTTACATGTCAGTGATCATTTTCCTATCCTACTTAAACCTCATATGTATTCCCAACCTCATCACAGCCTACGTTGGCAGTTTGAATGGGCGAATTGGGCCATTTATTCACATCAAACTTTTTAATAAAGAACCTTCTTCTTTGTCCTCAACTGCTGAGCTATTACAACTATTTACGTCTTCGGTTTTAACTGCAATCGCTCAAACTTCAGGCAGGCACCCTCAGAAATATGTGCCTTGGGGCAGATGTCATTACAATAAGACCACAGAGCAACTCCTTGATTTCACGCAGGTAAGGGTGGTTGCCCGACATGTCATCCGAGAGGCTAAACGCACTTGTTGGTGGGATTGTTTCTACCGTCACGTCGTCATTTCGGCTTCCTCTATGAGCGCAATTTGGAAAAAAAGTATGGAAATTGTGTGGCAGGTACTTCCCAGACCCGACTCCTGTTCTTAGGGTTGCCAGTGTCAGCATTGTAAGCCCTCTTGAAGTTACCACAGAAATTGGAAATCATATTGTCCTTATCTCTCAGGGGCTCCATCCGTGCCCATCCTTTCTTTCCTCCAAGTCTGCCACAGAGTTGCTACCTTTAGACTTCTTCTAGCAGAAAAGAGTTTTTAATATGCTTTTAACGCTTCTGGAACTAGAGTCAGCACTTTCCGCTGGCGATTGTTGGCAGCTGGTCTTGATGGTATTCATATTCGTATGCTTCAGCATTTACATCCGTCAGTCCACCCTCAAATTCCTCTTACATTTTTTATTTTATTTTATCTGGTCACAAGGCATTCTTCCCCAGCTGTGGAAAACTGCTGTTGTTCTGCCTTTTCGTAAACCGGGTCCTTTGCCATAATGTTTTGCACTATCGTGCCATTACTCTTACCAGCGTTGCTTGTAAGTTGATGGAACGTATAGTAAATAGACGTTTGGTGTTGTATTTCGACACACAATAGTCTCTCCTCTAGTCAATTTGGCTTTTGTAAGAGCTGCTCCACTATTGACTCCTTACTCCACTTAGCAATGCCTTTACTAGTAACCACTCAGTTATCGCAGTCTTTTTTGATCTTGAAAAAGGCATGTGACACTACTAGAAGATATAACATCTTGGCCCAAGATCATTCCTTAGGCCTCCGAGGCAGTCTGCCACTTTCCCTTAAAAGCTTCTTATCTGAGAGACATTTCCGTGTTCTGGTTAATAATTTGTTTTCCCCGGACTTTGTCCAAGGTGAAAGTGTCGCTCAGGGATGTCCTTTTTCTACTAGCTACATTTAATTATCACTTATGTTGATGTCTTTGCTATAGCTTGTGCAAGTGCCGACTGTCACCTAGCTGCAGCTTCACTCCAGAATGCTGTCAACCATGTCTCCCATTGGGCCCACTACTCGTGGGTTTAAATTTTCTAGTGCTGAAATGCAGAAGATTACTTTCACCAGATGTTCTGTTGTCTCTGATATACTCCATTACACACGTATGGCTCCCGTATCCCTGAACGTGATACGTCAGATTTCTCGGCCTTGTTTGATGGCCGGCTGTCCTGGAAACCCCACATTACCTCCCTGAAAGAGGTCCACTGCTGTCGAGTGTTGCAGCCGCTGGACATCCAGCTCAACTCACCCTCGTACCTTCCACGAAGAGAACCCACTGTCTCCCATCACCCAGGTGGATGGGAATGATGACCCAGTGCACTTCGAGAACGTGACAGCTGACGTGTTCATAGATTCAGATGATGAGTCTGATTCGTCAGATAGTGTATCCAACACCAGCAGTATTGATGATGACCAACAATTCTGTTCTCACAGAACCACTCAGAACTACAGCTCCCCTCTCCCCAACGAATCGAGCAGAGAGAGCACGCACACACCAGGTGGCTATAACCTCGGACCACAACGCTCTGCACGCTGCATCAACGCAAAACACAATAAATAATGGGGAATGATCTCCACAAAGGGACAGAAGATTAGCACCTGAACCACTCTATGCCCTCCAAGGATAATAATACCCCAGTTTATGGAGACTACTTCAAACAATTTAAGGCTTACAACTATCCTTGTATCATTCGCAAGCATCCTATACAGGACACCTTGCAACCACCACCTTCATCAAGCGCCTTGCAACCACCACCTTCATCAAGCGCCTTGCAACCACCACCTTCATCAAGCGCCTTGCAACCACCACCTTCATCAAGCGCCTTGCAACCACCACCTTCAGCAAGCGCCTTGCAACCACCACCTTCATCAAGCGCCTTGCAACCACCACCTTCATCAAGCGCCTTGCAACCACCATCTTCATCAAGCGCCTTGCAACCACCACCTTCATCAAGCGCCTTGCAACCACCACCTTCATCTGTCGTATCAGTATCATATGTACACTGTTCCCACTTATACAGCTGGTCCCTTTGCGTGTGACGTCACGGTACCCGCTGACGTCAGAGGCTCAGCGCATGTGCACAGCCTCACATAGGCGGACTGTCTCACTAGTGTTAGACCTAAGAGCGAGACAGACGGTGTGCTGGACTCTCCTTCACTTACTGTAAATATACCGTAACCATCCAACAAGGAGTATCTTTGACCTCCTATATATCTCTCTCAAGACCCACGCGACACATCAAGCGCCTTGCAACCACCACCTTCATCAAGCGCCTTGCAACCACCACCTTCATCAAGCGCCTTGCAACCACCATCTTCATCAAGCGCCTTGCAACCACCACCTTCATCAAGCACCTTGCAACCACCACCTTCATCAAGCACCTTGCAACCACCATCTTCATCAAGCGCCTTGCAACCACCATCTTCATCAAGCGCCTTGCAACCATCACCTTCATCAAGCGCCTTGCAACCACCACCTTCAGCAAGCGCCTTGCAACCACCATCTTCATCAAGCGCCTTGCAACCACCATCTTCATCAAGCACCTTGCAACCACCATCTTCGTTAAGCGCCTTGCAACCACCACCTTCGTCAAGCGCCTTGCAACCACCATCTTCATCAAGCGCCTTGCAACCACCATCTTCATCAAGCGCCTTGCAACCACCACCTTCATCAAGCGCCTTGCAACCACCATCTTCATCAAGCGCCTTGCAACCACCACCTTCATCAAGCGCCTTGCAACCACCATCTTCATCAAGCGCCCTACGACCAACCTCTTGCGCGAAAAGAAAGCAATTGCAAGAAGTATACCTCCTTCAAACTCAGCGCAATTTAATTTAGCCTAATCCAACTAAATATATTTTAGATAAGTTTACAATAATTTAATAATAAACAAACACAATGAAATATATTTTTTTCGTTAGGTTCAGAATGATTTTTGCGAAATTATTGCATACACAAATTTTCGCTTGTCTTATTCGGCAAAAAGAGAGTTGCTATTTAAGCCAAAGTCGCAGGTTTTACCTATTCAGCACGACATATATATATTTATCAGTGGCATACCTAAGGTATAGCACGTGCCCTGGGCGCCACTGAGCAGTTTCTATTAAAGTCAAACAATCCTCGGATATTGAAAAAAAAAAATTCTTCAGATGTATGATGTGGTTTTTATTATATTATCATAGGTGAGAAGCACAGGGATGGCTACATTATTAAACCACTCATATAAATTATTAATTAAGATACAGAGCTACGTAACCACACACCTCACAGTACCACTGCTCAGTGCCACTGCTCAGTGCCACTGCTCAGTGCCACTGCTCAGTGCCAGTTGGCAGTACACCATTCTCAAGTTGGTGGGTGTACATGCAAGGATACAATGATGGTCACGTTTTTTTGGAACCATTGAAGGTCTCTACGTGTTCTTGTCTCGTTCAACACACGCTACACAGCGCTGGGAAAAACTAAACAACACCTTGACTGTGGTTGGCAAGTCTGAGTCTGAAACTAGGTAGAGTACAAGGACAGGAGCAGTGAAGCCGTCTCCTTCAGGAGCTGATAGACATTGAAACAAGAAATGCCGCAAGGCAGCCGTATAACCGCATCCTGAGTTACGATTTTCTGACTTTACTAACACTGATCATATTCAAAAGAGGCTGCAGGATCCTTGCAATGAACTTCAACGATGCTGCCCTGGATTTGAAAGCTCTCCGAGATCATGTTGATGATGAAATAAGTGTTGGTCAGTGAGTCACTCGAAGGACTCGGTCTCTGTCAACAATGGAATATTGAATTTGAAAGACATCAGAAACGAAAGAAGCGAATGGCTGATGAGAACTGGAAAGACGCTGAGTTAACAGCAAAGTAGGAAATGGAAAGAGTCATGAAGGGAACACTCGACCGTCTTCACAGAGAACCCATTTTACTGATGGGTGAACATAGACAACTGGTGTAAGGAAACACGCCTTATGTTTCAACCTTTGCCGGGAATCGAACCCGGACTCTCACCGTATGAAGCAATCCACCGGGTAAGCACTCCACTGGAATTATTAGACTGGTTTTTTCTTTCAAGGTTACATGCATTAATACTAGGTTTAAATTGGCTTCTGCCTTTTCTCTACGCCATAACCTGTGTGTTGAGTCGTACTAGTGTTGTGGGCCAGGTGAAGCTGTCAGTGGAACGAGGCTCACATATTCTGGATCAACTAGTGGCCTGAGGGCTGAGCTGCCGTACCTGTCGTATGCTCATCAAAACCGCATTTTCTATGCCTTGTCAAACTCTTGCCCCTAACCCTGCCTGACCGCCTTAACATACGAAAGAAAGAACAGAAGAAAGAAGGAAATACACACACAACCCGCACATATAAAAAGAGAGGAGCTTACGACGACGTTTCGGTCCGACTTGGACCATTTACAAAGTCACACTGACACAATGGACAGGTAAAAGGGGTATTTATAGGCAGGCAGACAGGGGTGGGCACAAGAAAGTGATGGAGGGGTAATAATGAAGGTAGTAGTAGGCCTACTGGACCATGCGAGTCCAGTAGTAGTTCCCAAGACAATCTTTCCTGTGCTTCTACTACACTGGTCTACGACATCTGCGTGATGGGATGACTTCTGTAATCTCCCTGACATAGCAAATTTCTACAGATTTATGCCCAAGTTCAGATTATTGCGTACTCCTGACATACCTGGAGTCTACCTGGAGGGCATTCCGGGGATCAACGCCCCTGTGGCCCGGTCCATGACCAGGTCTCCTGGTGGATCAGGGCCTGATCAACGAGGCTGTTATTGCTGGCCGCACGTAGTCCAAAGTACGAACCACAGTCCGGCTGATCTGGCACTGACTTTAGGTATCTGTTCAGCTCCCTCTTGAAGGCAGCCAGGGGTCTATTGGTAATTCCCCTTATGGCTGGTGAGAGGCTGCTGAACAGTCTTGGGCCCCGGACACTTATTATGTTTTCTCTCAGTGTACAGTGGCGCCCCTACTTTTCACTGGGGTTACGTTGCCTGCCAAGTCTTTTTCTTTCGTAGGAAGTGATTTCTGTGTGTGCATAGGACCCATTACTGGAAATTATGAATGAGTTTTGTAACAGAGATCACAGGGCACCCGCACACGCCGGTTACCAGCTTTGAAAAGTTGAAGCCGGTCGGATAAGGCGTTCCGAAGTCACAAAGAAAAGTTTGGAAGAAAAAAATAAAGCAGGCAAAGACTGAAAGTGACTCACGAAATCGTAATGACACGATTGCAAACAAACCATACCACGGGTGGGGTTCGAACCCGCGGTCACAGTCTCAAAACTCCAGACCGTCGCGTATGCCACTGGGCTTACGCGACGAATCCTATTGAAGCTAACTGGCCCAGTGGCTTACGCTACGGTCTGGAGTTTTGAGACTCTGTGACCGCGGGTTCGAACCCCACTATCGTGCGGGGTTCGTGGAGATAAAGGTGGCCAAGTAAACACTCGGATGGATGTTGACTGGTATAATAACGGAGTCTGTGAGGAGAGATACCTCAGCACCACTTCTGTTCAAGTCTAGGTCTAGAGCGGGAGTGAGAGAGAGGCCTCTGGCGTAGCACTCACATGGTGTGGGTCTCTGATATCACACGTAACAAGGGATCACAAATGTAATGGCTAGGATTACTTATAATACACTACACAAGTGTATACATATTACTGACATGACACCACCCGTGGTATGGTAAGACTGAAAGGTTACCCTTAGGTGGTGTTAAATGCTTCAATTTTTGACCTGTTACTGTACAGCTTCATACACTAGCTCCTTGCACAGTAAGAACATAAGAAATAGGAAACACTGCAGCAGGCCTACTGGCCCATGACTCACGAAATTGTAATGACACGATTGCAAACAAACCATTCCATGGGTGGGGATAGAACCCGCGGTCAGAGAGTCATCAAACTCCAGACCGACGCGCTAGCCACTGGGCCACCTGGCTACAATAAGATTCATCCAACTATAGGTATATTTATGCACCATAGGAAGGTTAGCATAGGCACCACTTCTAACCTTCCTATGGTGTATAAATATACCTAGTTGGATGAATCTTATTGCAGCCAGCTGGCCCAGTGGCTAGCGCGTCAGTCTGGAGTTTGATGACTCTCTTATCCCGGGTTCTATCCCCACCCGTGGTATGTTTTTTTTCTACTGGCCCATGTCAGGCAGGTCCAAGTAGCTGTAACTGTGTGTGTGTGTACTCACCTAATTGTGGTTGTAGGGGTCGAGTTACAGCTCCTAGTCCCGTCTCTTCACTGGTAGTTACTAGGTCACTCCCTGCTCCATAAGCATATCATACCTCTTTTTAAAGCTATGTATGAATCCTGCCCCCACTACATCACTTTCCAGACTATTCTACTTCCTGACAATTCTGTGACTGAATAAATACTTCCTAACATCCCTGTGACTCATCTGAGTCTTCAACTTCCAATTGTGACCCCTTGTTACTGTATCCCATTTCTAGAACATCCTGTTTCTGTCCACCTTGTCAATTCCTCTCAGTATTTTATATGTCATTATTATATCCCCTCTATCACTCCTGTCTTCCAGTGTCGTCAGGTCGAATTCCCTTAACCTCTCCAGGACTAGTCTCGTTGCAAACCTTTGCACTTTCTCTAATTTTCTGACGTGCTTGGCTAGGTGTGGGTTCCAAACTACTGCTGCATACTCCAATATGGGCCTCATTAAGGAATCGTTCAGGACCCTGTACACCGTTTACCGGGTCCTGAACGCTTCCTTACTGAGATGTCGGAATGCTGCAGCAGTTATTTGGTTGATGTGCCTCTCAGGAGATGTGTTCGGTATTATACTCACCCCAAGATCCTTTTCCTTGGGTGAGGTTTGTAGACTGTACTCCGTCTGCGGTCTTCTTTGCTTTTCCCCAATCTTTATGGCTTTGCACTTGGTGGGGTTGAACTCCAGAAGTCATTTTCTGGACCCGGCCTGCAGCTTGTCCAGATCCCTTTGTAGTCTTGCCTGGTCTTCCTCCGATTGAATTCTCCTTATTAACTTCACAGTGTCTGCAAACAGGGACACTTCTGATTCTATTCCGTCCGTTATGTCGTTCACATATACCGGAAACAGCACCGGTCCCAGGATTGACCCCTGTGAAATCTTGATTATTACAGGCGCCCACTCTGACATCTCGCCACGTACCATGACTCGCTGATGTCTTCTCATCAGGTATTCCCTGATCCATTAAAGTGCCTTCCCTGCTTTACCTGCCTGGTCCTCCAGCTTTTGAACTAATCTCTTGTGTGGAACTGTGTCAAAAGATTTTTTACCCACCCCTTTCTCTATTGTCTTACTGCTGTTACCCTGTCACAGAACTCCTGTAGGTTGTGACATAGGATTTCCCATCCCTGAAACCGTGCTGGTTGTCATTGATAAGCTCATTCATTCCTTTCTAGGTGCTCCACCACTCTTCTCCTGATAATCTCCATGACTTTGCTTACTATACATGTCAGTGACACTGGTCTGTAGTTTAATGCTTGGTGTCTTCTGTTTTTTAAAAAAATTGGGACTACATTTGCTGTCTTTTATACCTCCGGTAGTCGCCCTGTTTCGATAGATGTGTTGAAGATTGTTGTTAGTGATACACAGAGCACCTCTGCTCCCTTTCTCAGTACCCATGGAGAGATGTTATCCGGCCCCATCACCTTTGAGGTATCTAGCTCACTTAGCAGCCTCTTCACCTCCTCCTCGATTGTATGTATTGTGTCGAACACTTGATGGTGTACCCCACCTCTCCATTTTTCTGGAGGCCCTTCTGTCTCCTCTGTGAATACGTCTTTGAATCTCATGTTGAGTTCCTCACATACTTCTCGGTCGTTTCTTGCGATCTCTCCTCCTTCCATCCTCAGACTGATTACCTGGTCATTAACTGTTGTTTCTTCCTGATTTGGCTGTACAACAGCTTCGGGTTACATGTAGCTTTCACTGATATGTTATTTTTGTATTGTCGTTGAACCTCCCTCCATTCCTGAACATATTCATTTCTCGCTCTATGACTGTTCTCATTATTCTCCTGGGTCCTTTGCCTTCTTCCATTCTCTAGCACACTTGGTTTTGGCCTCTCTACACCTTTGGGTGAACCAAGGGCTCGCCATAGCCTTCTCATTATTTATGTTACCCTTGGGTACAAACCTCTCCTCTGCTTTCTTGCATATTGTTGTCACATATTCCATCATCTCATTTCCTGATCTTCCTGCCAGTTCTCTGTCCCATTGAACCTCGTGCAAGAAATTTCTTATGCCTTTGTAGTCCCCTCTCTTGTAGTTTGGCTTCATTCGTTCTGACCTTCCTGTTTCCCCCTCCATTTGTATCCCTACTATGTATTCGAAGCTCAGAACCACGTGGTCACTGGCCTCGAGGAGTTTTTCATATGTGATCTCCTCAATATCTGCACTACTCAAGGTGAATAATAAGTCCAGTCTTGCTGGTTCATTCTCTCCTCTCTCTCTCTCTGGTAGTGTCCCTTACGTGCTGGTACATGAGGTTTTCCAGTACCACCTCCATCATCTTAGCCCTCCACGTTTCTGGATGCCCATGTGGCTCCAGGTTTTCCCAGTCAATTTCCTTGTGATTGAAGTCACAATCAATAGCTTAGTCCTGCTCGCATGAACCCTTCTGGCCGCTTCAGCTATATTCTTGCCTTGGCCTCCTGCTCTTCTGTGGTGGGTTATACATCACTTCAATCACCACCTTAGGACCTCCAGACTGAAGTGTTCCTATTATGTAGTCTCTTGCTTCTCCTGTCTCCTCTCTCCAGCTCCTCAAAATTCCATTGGGTTTTGATGAGCAGTGCCCCTCCTCCACCCCCTCTGTTTCCTCTGTCTTTCCTCAGAATCCGATATTCAGTTGGAAAGATGACATCTGTTATCATCCCAGTGAGTTTGGTCTCTGTGAGAGCTATGATGTCTGGTGATGCCTCTTTGATTTTTTTCATGCCACTCCTACTTATTCGTTATTCCATCAGTGTTGATGTACCATACATTCAGTTTCCTCTCCAACACTGCTCTGGTTTTTTTTTTTTTGGTGGTTGGGGGGAGTGGGGGACCTGGCTGGGTGCTGTGGGATTCTACTGCATAGTGTGGGGTGGGGGCTGTGAGTGTCGATTGTGATTTGTGTTGGGGTAGTGTGTTTGGTTGTGGGGTTATGGGGTTATGGGGATGGTTGTGTGTGTGTGTGTGTGTGTGTGTGTGTGTGTGTGTGTGTGTGTGTGTTTGTGTGCACAGTAACTGTGAGCAGCTTTTGTATAGTTATGTGTAAGAGGTATCGGGAAGATGGAGGGAATATTTTGAGGAATTGTTAAATGTTGATGAAGACAGGGAAGCTGTGATTTCTTGTATAGGGCAAGGAGGAATAACATCTTGTAGGAGTGTGGGGAAAGTTTGTGGGGGCAGTGGGTAAAATGAAAGGGGGTAAGGCAGCTGGGATTGATGGGATAAAGATAGAAATGTTAAAAGCAGGTGGGGATATAGTTTTGGAGTGGTTGGTGCTATTATTTAATAAATGTATGGAAGAGGGTAAGGTACCTAGGGATTGGCAGAGAGCGTGCATAGTTCCTTTGTATAAGGCAAAGGGGACAAAAGAGAGTACAAAAATTATAGGGGAATAAGTATGTTGAGTATACCTGGTACAATGTATGGTAGAGTTATTATTGAAAGAATTAAGAGCAAGACGGAGAGTAGGATAGCAGATGAACAAGGTGGCTTTAGGAAAGGTAGGGGGTGTGTAGAGCAAGTGTTTACAGTGAAACATATAGATGAACAGTATTTGGATAAGGGTAGAGGTTTTTTGTGGCATTTATGGATTTGGAAAAGGCGTATGATAGGATGGATAGGGATGCAATGTGGCAGATGTTGCAGGTGTATGGAATAGGAGGTAGGTTACTGAAAGCAGTGAAGAGTTTATACGAGGATAGTGAGGCTCAGGTTAGAGTATGTAGGAGAGAGGGAGATTATTTCCCAGTAAAAGTAGGCCTTAGACAAGGATGTGTGATGTCACCATGGTTGTTCAATATATTTATAGATGGGGTTGTAAGAGAAGTGAATGCTCGGGTGTTGGCAAGAGGTGTGGGGTTAAAAGATAAAGAATCTAACACAAAGTGAGAGTTGTCACAGCTGCTTTTTGCTGATGACACTGTGCTTTTGGGAGATTCTGAAGAGAAGTTGCAGAGGTTGGTGGATGAATTTGGTAGTGAATGTAAAAGAAGGAAATTGAAAGTGATGAGGTGATGAGGATAACAAAAAAATTAGGTGATGAAAGATTGGATATCAGATTGGAGGGAGAGAGTATGGAGGAGGTGAATGTATTCAGATATTTGGGAGTGGACATGTCAGCAGATGGGTCTATGAAGGATGAGGTGAATAATAGAAATGACGAGGGGAAAATGGTGAGTGGTGCACTTCGGAGTCTGTGGAGACAAAGAACTTTGTCCATGGAAGCAAAGAGGGGAATGTATGAGAGTATAGTTATACCAACACTCTTATATGGGTGTGAGGCATGGGTGGTGAATGTTGCAACAAGGAGAAGGCTGGAGGCAGTGGAGATGTCATGTCTGAGGTCAATGTGTAGTGTGAACATAATGCAAATTCGTAGTTTGGAAATTAGGAGGAGGTGCGGGATTACCAAAACTATTATCCAGAGGGATGAGGAGTTATTGAGGTGGTTCGGACATGTAGAGAGGATGGGACGAAATAGAATGACTTCGAGAGTGTATAAATCTGTAGTGGAGGGAAAGTGAGGAACGGGTCGGCCTAGAAAAGGTTGGAGGGAGGGGGTAAAGGAGGTTTTGTGTGCGAGGGGCTTGAACTTCCAGCAAACACGCGTGAGCATGTTAGATAGGAGGGAATGGAGACAAATGGTTTTTAGGACCTGACGTGCTGTTGGAGTGTGAGCAGAATAATATTTATGAACGGATTCAGGGAAACCGGCAGGCCGGACTTGAGTCCTGGAGATGGGAAGTAGTGTGTTTGCACTCTGAAGGAGGGGTGTTAATGTTGCAGTTTCATAACTGTAGGAGAGAGAGAGACACTCCCTATACAGGAGAAAACGAAGAATCACTGAGCTCCTCAAGAATGCCGGACTATCTGATTCACGGATGGAAGCGCTAACCAGGGAAGTGGAAAATATTGAGCTAAAGATGAAGGACTCATACAAGATCCAGGAGAGACAAGAGAAGCTAAAAGCGATTAGTGAAATTGAAAGAAATTCGAAATATTTATTTTCATATGCCAAAAACAAGGCAAAAACCACTTCTAGTATAGGGCCCCTGCTCAGACAAGACGGATCTTACACAGATGACAGCAAAGAAATGAGTGAGATACTGAAATCTCAATATGACTCTGTGTTCAGCGAACCACTACTCCGTTTAAAGATAGACAATCCAAACAATTTTTTCATGAATGAGCCTCAAAACCCTGCCAATGTATACCAAATTTCTGACAACAATAACTCCTCTAGACTTTGAGAAAGCCATCGACGACATGCCCATGCACTCAGCCCCAGGCCCAGACTCGTGGAACTCTGTGTTCATTAAGAACTGCAAGAAATCCCTCTTACGGGCCCTAAGTATACTATGGAGAAGGAGCTTAGACACAGGTGAGACTCCACAGTCACTAAAAACAACGGATATAGCCCCACTCCATAAAGGTGGCAGCAAAGCAGTAGCTAAAAACTATAGACCAATAGCTTTAACGTCCCATATCATAAAAATCTTTGAAAGAGTTCTAAGAAGCAGGATTGCAAACCCCCTGGACTCCCAAACATTGCACAATCCAGGGCAACATGGTTTCAGAGCAGGTCGCTCCTGCCCCTCGCAACTGCTAGACCACTATGATATGCTCTTAGATGCTCTGGAAAACAAACAGAATGCAGATGTAGTATACACAGATTTTGCAAAAGCCTTTGACAAGTGCGATCATGGTGTAATAGAGCACAAAATTCTTGCTAAAGGGATAACTGGCAAAGTAGGCAGATGGATTTTCAACTTTCTAACCAATCAAACACAAAGAGTAGTGGTAAACAGAGTTAAATCGGATGCTGCCATAGTGAAGAGCTCTGTCCCACAAGGCACAGTACTCGCACCTATCCTGTTCCTCATTCTCATATCAGACATAGACAGAGATGTAAACCACAGCACTGTGTCATCCTTTGCAGACGATACTAGGATCTGCATGAGAGTGTCATCCACTGAGGACACGGCAAATCTCCAAGAAGATATAAACCAAGTTTTCCAATGGGCAACAGAGAACAATATGATGTTCAATGAAGATAAATTCCAACTACTCCGTTATAGAAAACTGGAGGAAATAATAGAAATAATAATCACACAATAGAGCGGAAAAGTAATGTGAAGGACCTGGGTGTGGTAATGTCCGAAGATCTCACCTTCAAGGACCACAACAATGCCACTATTACATCTGCGAGGAAACTGATAGGATGGATAATGAGAACATTCAAGACAAGAGATGCTAAGCCAATGATCATCCTTTTTAAATCACTTGTTCTCTCTAGGCTAGAATACTGCTGTACATTAACATCTTTGTATTGGATGATGAATCCACTGTGTGGCGAAACGTTTCCTCAATAAAGATACCCAAGTGTTGCATATGTGTCTAATTTATAACTTGTCGGTTCTCTGAACCATTCATCTACACATTAACATCCACATTCAAGGCAGGTGAAATTGCAGATCTAGAGAATGTACAGAGAACCTTTACTGCACGTATAAGTTCCATCAAACACCTTAACTACTGGGAACACCTGGAAGCACTAGACTTATATTCACTGGAGCGCAGGCGAGAGGGATATATCATAATCTACACCTGGAAGGTTCTGGAGGGACTGGTCCCTAATATGCACACAGCAATCACTCCATACGAAAGCAAAAGACTTGGCAGACAGTGCAACGTACCCCCAGTGAAAAGTAGGGGCCCCACTGGTACACTAAGAGAAAACACAATAAGTGTCCGGGACTCAAGACTGCTCAACAGCCTCCCACCAGTCATAAGGGGCATTTCCAGTAGACCTCTGGTTGTCTTCAAGAGGGAGCTGGAGAGATACCAAAAGTCAGTGCCAGGTCAGCCGGGCTGTGGCTCGTACGTTGGACTACGTGCAGCCAGCAGAAACAGCCTCGTTGATCAGGCCCTGATCCACCGGGAGGCCTGGTCATAGACCGGGCAGCGGGGACGTCGATCCATGGAATGCCCTCCAGGTAGCCTCCAGATAGCCAGGTAGTGTAAGAATGCCTCTGGCAAGACAGTGATGGAGTGAATGATGATGAAAGTTTTTCTTTTTCGGGCCACCCTACCTTGGTGGGAAACGGCCGATGTGTTAATAAAAAAAATGTGTACTGCAGTTGTGTGTACAGCTTTTGTGTAGAGCAGTACACTGCTAGAGTGAGGGGTTCGATGCTGTGTAGAGTAGTACACAGTACGAGTGAGGGGTTCGATGCTGTGTAGAGCAGTACACTGCTCGAGTGAGGGGTTCGATGCTGTGTAGAGCAGTACACTGCAGGAGTGAGGTGTTCGATGCTGTGTAGAGCGGTACACTGTACGAGTGAGGGGTTCGATGCTGTGTAGAGCAGTACACTGTACGAGTGAGGGGTTCGATGCTGTGTAGAGCAGTACACTGCAGGAGTGAGGGGTTCGATGCTGTGTAGAGCGGTACACTGCACGAGTGAGGGGTTCGATGCTGTGTAGAGCAGTACACTGCTCGAGTGAGCGGTTCGATGCTGTGTAGAGCGGTACACTGTACAAGTGAGGGGTTCGATGCTGTGTAGAGCGGTACACTGCAGGAGTGAGGGGTTCGATGCTGTGTAGAGCAGTACACTGAAGGAGTGAGGGGTTCGATGCTGTGTAGAGCGGTACACTGCAGGAGTGAGGGGTTCGATGCTGTGTAGAGCGGTACACTGCAGGAGTGAGGGGTTCGATGCTGTGTAGAGCAGTACACTGCAGGAGTGAGGGGTTCGATGCTGTGTAGAGCGGTACACTGCAGGAGTGAGGGGTTCGATGCTGTGTAGAGCGGTACACTGCAGGAGTGAGGGGTTCGATGCTGTGTAGAGCGGTACACTGCAGGAGTGAGGGTTCGATGCTGTGTAGAGCAGTACACTGCAGGAGTGAGGGGTTCGATGCTGTGTAGAGCAGTACACTGCAGGAGTGAGGGGTTCGATGCTGTGTAGAGCGGTACACTGCACGAGAGGGTTCGATGCTGTGTAGAGCAGTACACTGCAGGAGTGAGGGGTTCGATGCTGTGTAGAGCGGTACACTGCAGGAGTGAGGGTTCGATGCTGTGTGAGCGTCACTGCAGATGAGGGTTCGATGTGTAGAGCGTACACTGCAGGAGTGAGGGTTCGATGCTGTGTAGAGCGTACACTGCAGGAGTGAGGGTTCGATGCTGTGTGAGCGGTACACTGCAAGTGAGGTTCGATGCTGTGTGAGCGTACACTGCAGGAGTGAGGGTTCGATGCTGTGTAGAGCGTACACTGCGAGTGAGGGTTCGATGCTGTGTAGAGCGTACACTGCCGAGTGAGGGTTCGATGCTGTGTAGAGCGTACACTGCAGAGTGAGGTTCGATGCTGTGTAGAGCAGTACACTGCAGGAGTGAGTTGATGCTGTGAAGCGTACCTCAGGAGGTTCGATGCTTGTAGAGCAGTACACTGCAGGAGTGAGGGTTCGATGCTGTGTAGAGTCGGTACACTGGAGAGAGGGGAGGGTTCGATGCTGTGAGAGCGTACACTGCAGGAGTGAGGTTCGATGCTGTGTGGAGAAGCGGTAGCATGCGGGAGTCAGGTGTTCGATGCTGTGAGACAGTACACTGCGGAGTGAGGGTTCGATGCTGTGTAAGCGTACCTGCAGTGAGGTCGATGCTGTGAGAGTACACTGCAAGTGAGGTTGATGCTGTGAGAGCGTACCAGAGGGGTTCGATGCTGTGTAGAGCGTACTGCAGGAGTGAGGTTCGATGCTGTGTAGAGCGTACTGCAGAGTGAGGTTCGATGCTGTGGAGCAGTACACTGCGGAGTAGGTTCGTGCTGTGGAGCGTACACTGCCAGTGAGGTTCGATGCTTGTGAGCGTACACTCAGTGAGGTGTTAATCTGTGTAGAGCGGTACACTGACAGTGAGGTTCGATGCGTAGAGCGTACACTGCAGGAGTGAGGTTCGATGCTGTGTGAGAGTACACTGCAGGAGTGAGGTTCGATGCTGTGTGAGCGGTACACTGCAAGTGAGGGTTCGATGCTGTGTAGAGCAGTACACTCAGAGTGAGGGTTCGTGCTGTGTGAGCAGTCACTGCAGGAGGGTCGATGCTGTAGAGCGACACTGCAGAGGAGGTTGATGCTGTGAGGCGTACACTGCAAGTGAGGTTCGATGCTGTGTGAGCGTCACTGCAGGAGTGAGGTTCGTGCTTGTGAGCGTACACTGCAGAGTAGGTTCGATGCTGTGTGCGACACTGCAGAGTAGGTTCGATGCTGTGTAGGCGTACACTGCAGAGTGAGTTCGATGCTGTGAGGGTACACTGAGGAGTGAGGGTTCGATGCTGTGTGAGCGTACCTGCGAGTAGTTCGATGCTGTGTAGAGCAGTAGGGTTATGCTGGCGTCGGGTTCGATGCTGTTGGCATACACTGCAGGTGAGGTTCGATGCTGTGTAGAGCACACTGCAGGATAGGGTTCGATCTGTGAGAGCGGTACCTGAGGAGTGAGGTTCGATGCTGGTAAGCTACTAGGAGTGAGTTCGATGCTGTGTGAGCGTACACTGCAGATGAGGTCGATGTGTGTGAAACATCAGAGTGAGGTTGATGCTGTGAGCGTACATGCAGGAGTGAGGTTGATGCTGTGTGAGCGGTACTGCAGGAGTGAGGGTTCGATGCTGTGTAGAGCGGACTGCAGGAGTAGGGTTCGATGCTGTGGGCAGTACACGCAGAGTGAGGGTTGATGCTGTAGAGCGGTACACTGCAGAGTGAGGGTTCGATGCTGTGTAGAGCAGTACACTGCAGGAGTGAGGGTTCGATGCTGTGTGAGCGGTACACTGCAGGAGTGAGGTTCGATGCTGTGTAGAGCAGTACACTGCAGGAGTGAGGGTTCGATGCTGTGTAGAGCGGACACTGCGGAGTGAGGGTTCGATGCTGTGTAGAGCGTACACTGCAGGAGTGAGGGTTCGATGCTGTGTAGAGCGGTACACTGCAGAGTGAGGGTTCGATGCTGTGTAGAGCAGTACTCAGGAGTGAGGTTCGATGCGTGAGAGCGCACTGCAGGAGTAGGGTTTCGATGCGTGTAGAGCGGTCACTGCTGAGTGAATGTTCGATGCTGTGTAGAGGTACACTGAGAGTGAGGGTTCGATGCTGTTGGCGTCTCTGCAGGGTGGGTTCGATGCTGTGCAGACCGTACACTGCGAGTGAGGGGTTCGATGCTGTGTAGAGCGTACCTGCAGTGAGCGGTTCGATGCTGTTAGAGCAGTACACTGCAGAGTGAGTTCGATGCTGTGTGAGCAGTAACTGCAGGAGTGAGGGTTCGATGCTTGTAGAGCAGTCACTGCAGGAGTGAGGGTTCGATGCTGTGTAGAGCGGTACACTGCAGGAGTGAGCGGTTCGATGCTGTGTAGAGCGGTACACTGCAGGAGTGAGGGGTTCGATGCTGTGTAGAGCGGTACACTGCAGGAGTGAGCGGTTCGATGCTTTGTAGAGCAGTACACTGCAGGAGTGAGGGGTTCGATGCTTTGTAGAGCGGTACACTGTACGAGTCAGGGGTTCAATGCTGTGTATGAAGTTATGTATCTCTCTCGAGACCCACACAACAGTTACAGGGATGCCCATGACGTCTAAATTACTTTTAAATAACTATTTCTGAAGTTAATACAATTTGCATGTAGACGACGATGACCAGTAACTCTCTCCCCCTCCCCCGTCTCTCTCTCTCCCTCTCCCCCTCCCCTTCTCTCTTTCTTCCTCCCACCCCCTCTTTCTCTCCCTCTCCCCTCCCCGTCTCTCTCTCTCCCTCTCCCCTTCTCTCTCTCTCTCCCTCCCACCCCTCTCTCTCTCCCTCTCCCATCCCCTTCTCTCTCCCTCCCACCCCCTCTATCTCTCTCTCTCTCTCATTCATTGTTATCCTAAGTTAAACCTGCACACTGCCTCACATGTTTACGCCATATATATGACCATTATTTATGAGACTACAAACTCATTTGTAGTTTTCCTGAATATATATTATCTTATCTCCACTTACCTTAAGATTATCCTAATATAACCTGAAGATGAGCCACTAGGTAGCCTCCCGTGGCTCAGGCTCCCCCGTCAGACACTCCCGTAATATTCTGCTACGCCACAATTATTTCAGCAGAGATGTATTGTTGTGGGTCGACCACAACCACTAATATTATATTTTATTTTCCCAGACGTATGACGTCACAGTGCATCTTTTATCACCAGTACAGTGAAGAACCACCAAGCAATATTGACCTCTTAGGCCTTGTGCACAGAGACTCTTGACGGACTTAGGTTCCAGTGTCAGATGCCGTTCTGCGGTACAGCCCTCCCTCACTGCAAGGGAGCTAGTGTTGTAGTAACCTAAACTAGGGTCGATAATCCTCTGCACGCCTCCTGTAGGTGCAGGAGCTGGGGTACCTGGCTAGAGTCACAAGGGCCAATATCGTGGGGCAGGATGGGCCAACTCCAAGGTCAGTGCAGGTCTTGTGGGCTCTTACCATAAGGTTCATGTATCTGGTCCAACAGGTGTGCATCACTCACACTCATGAACGGCAACAACCACCTCTACCATCACGGGACTGAAGGGCGAGATAACCTGTCGGATTGTTTAGTCGCCATGCCCATCCTAGTTGATGGTTCCACAGACTCAGGAAGGCTTAAAAACACCGGTTTATTTTGTTGCTTCACTCCAGCCACCAGACTCACACTGACTCCACCAGACTCACACTGACTCCACCAGACTCACACTGACTCCACCAGACTCACACTTACTCCACCAGACTCACACTGACTCCACCAGACTCACACTGACTCCACCAGACTCACACTGCTCACAGACTCCACCCACGACTCACACTGACTCCACCAGACTCACACTGACTCCACCAGACTCACACTGACTCCACCAGACTCACACTGACTCCACCAGACTCACACTGACTCCACCAGACTCACACTGACTCCACCAGACTCACACTGACTCCACCAGACTCACACTGACTCCACCAGACTCACACTGACTCCACCAGACTCACACTGACTCCACCAGACTCACACTGACTCCACCAGACTCACACTGACTCCACCAGACTCACACTGACTCCACCAGACTCACACTGACTCCACCAGACTCACACTGACTCCACCAGACTCACACTGACTCCACCAGACTCACACTGACTCCACCAGACTCACACTGACTCCACCAGACTCACACTGACTCCACCAGACTCACACTGACTCCACCAGACTCACACTGACTCCACCAGACTCACACTGACGCCACCAGACTCACACTGACGCCACCAGACTCACACTGACGCCACCAGACTCACACTGACTCCACTGTCAAGATCCCTACCAACTCAACCTCATTCAAGCTCTCACAAATTATCAGTCTTACAAGTGAAAATTTAGAGCTGATGTAAATGCGGGAGAACCTTTCGATCTGTGTAGAGCTTTATTATGACTTGATAAAACTCTACAGAGAGGAGAGTTACCAGAACAAAAGCTTGTTCTGCAACCTGCATCTTCCCATCACTGTTGCCAGCAGTACGACATTTAGATGCAACAATGCATGTTTTAATATATCATGGAATTACCCTACTAATGGAAATCAAGTCTCTGTCCCTGACTTCCGCCTGGCTGATTTCATAGGACTGAAAAATTACCTGGGTAGGCTGAACTGGAATGACCTGACAGTGGGTCAGGTAGGTGGTGATTGCCAATATGACGTTTTCCAGAGAATAGTTCTAGCTGCTCAGACAGCTTATGTTCCTAATAGGGAAATCAGATCAAACAAAAATGATCCTAAATGGATGAACAATAGATTAAAACATCTCATTGGTCAAAAGAGAGGCATATATAGGCGAATCAAAAGAGGAGAGGGGCAATTAGGTAATCAATATATTCAGTTAAAGAGAGAAATAAAAAAGGGAATAAGAAAAGCAAAAAGAGACTATGAGGTTAAAGTTGCGAGAGAATCGAAGACTAACCCAAAAGGATTTTTTCAGGTATACAGAAGTAAGATTAGGGACAAGATAGGCCCACTCAAAAGTTACTCAGGTCAGCTCACCGACAGTGATAAGGAAATGTGTAGAATGTTTAACACTTACTTCCTCTCAGTTTTTACACAGGAAGATACTAGCGATATTCCAGAAATAATTAATTATGTAGAACAGGATGATAGTAAACTATGCACGATTAGGGTCACAAGTGACATGGTCCTTAGACAAATAGATAAATTGAAACCTAACAAATCCCCAGGCCCTAATGAACTGTATGCAAGGGTTCTAAAGGAATATAAAGAGGAGCTTAGCAAACCGTTGGCTAATCTTTTCAACATATCACTGCAAGCTGGCATGGTGCCAGATAAGTGGAAAATGGCAAATGTAATACCTATTTTCAAAGCAGGTGACAGATCCTTAGCTTCGAACTATAGACCAATAAGCCTAACCTCCATAGTGGGAAAATTTATGGAATCAATAATAGCCGAGGCAATTCGTAGCCATCTTGAAAAGCATAAATTAATCAACGAATCTCAGCACGGTTTTACAAAAGGGCGCTCCTGCCTTACAAATTTAATAACTTTTTCACTAAGGTGTTTGAGGAGGTAGATCATGGTAATGAATATGATATTGTGTATATGGACTTCAGTAAGGCTTTGATAGAGTCCCACATCAGAGACTATTGAGGAAAATTAAGGCACACGGAATAGGAGGAGATTTTTTTTCCTGGATAGAGGCATGGTTGACAAATAGGCAGCAGAGAGTTTGCATAAATGGAGAGAAATCAGAGTGGGGAAGCGTCACGAGCGGTGTTCCACAGGGGTCGGTATTGGGCCCCTTGTTGTTCACAATCTACATAAACGACATAGATGAGGGAATAAATAGCGACATAAGCAAGTTTGCCGATGACACCAAAATAGGCCGTCCAATTCATTCAAATGAGGACATTAGAGCACTCCAGGAAGATTTGAATAGACTGATGCAGTGGTCGGAGAAGTGGCAGATGCAGTTTAATATAGATAAATGCAAAGTTCTAAATATTGGACAGGACAATAACCATGCCACATATAAACTAAATAATGTAGATCTTAATACTACTGATTGCGAAAAGGATTTAGGAGTTCTGGTTAGCAGTAATCTAAAACCAAGACAGCAGTGCATAAGTGTTCGCAATAAAGCAAACAGAATCCTTGGCTTCATATCAAGAAGCATAAATAATAGGAGTCATCAGGTTGTTCTTCAACTCTATATATCCTTGGTTAAGAATCATCTAGATTATGCTGCACAGTTTTGGTCACCGTATTACAGAATGGATATAAATGCTCTGGAAAACGTACAAAGGAGGATGACTAAGTTGATCCCATGTATCAGAAATCTTGCCTATGAGGATAGACTGAGGGCCCTGAATCTACACTCTCTAGAAAGGCGTAGAATTAGGGGATATGATTGAGGTGTATAAATGGAAAACAGGAATAAATAAAGGGGATGTAAATAGCGTGCTAAAAATATCTAGTATTGACAGCACTCGCAGCAATGGCTTTAAGTTGGATAAATTCAGATTCAGGAAGGATATAGGAAAGCATTGGTTTGGTAATAGAGTTGTCGATGAGTGGAACAAACTCCGAGTACAGTTATAGAGGCTAAAACGTTGTGTAGTTTTAAAAATAGGCTAGATAAATATATGAGTGGGTGCGATTGGGTGTGAGTTGGTCCTGACTAGCTTGTGCTACTAGGTCAGATGCAGTGCTCCTTCCTTAAGTGAATGTAACCTGACCTGGCTGGGTCGGGGCATTGGCTTAAGCCGGTGGGAGACTTGGACCTGCCTCGCATGGGCCAGTAGGCCTGCGGCAGTGTTCCTTCTTTCTTATGGTCTTATGTTCTTATATTATGAAGCATCAATGCGGATTTAACATAAGATGAACAATGTTATAAACACAAATGGTCGACATTTGGGACACTTCTTAATAGGCTTTTCGCCCAACTGCAACTTTTTTATTCCAGTGTGAAATAAGGTAAAATTTAATTCAGGAAAATCTGCAAATATATTATAGATAGTAATATAAAACTTTCAGAACAGTTCCATCGTCACTCAAATATTTCAGAAATATTACATTTTGTGGAGATTTAATTTTAGATAACACTTAAAAAAGTATTTTTTTCACTATAGTAGATAAGTTCATAGCACTGAACACTTCAGTGGATAATCTCAGAGCACTTAACACTTCATAGTTGATGAATACATAGCACCTACCACTTCAGTAGATGAGTACATGACTCTGAACACTTCAGTTGATGATTTCATAGCATTGAACACTTCACAGTGGATGAGTACATAGCATTGAACACTTCACAGTGGATGAGTACATAGCATTGAACACTTCACAGTGGATGAGTACATAGCATTGAACACTTCACAGTGGATGAGTACATAGCATTGAACACTTCACAGTGGATGAGTACATAGCATTGAACACTTCACAGTAGATGAGTACATAGCATTGAACACTTCACAGTGGATGAGTACATAGCATTGAACACTTCACAGTGGAGGAGTACATAGCATTGAACACTTCACAGTAGATGAGTACATAGCATTGAACACTTCACAGTAGATGAGTACATAGCATTGAACACTTCACAGTGGATGAGTACATAGCATTGAACACTTCACAGTGGATGAGTACATAGCATTGAACACTTCACAGTGGATGAGTACATAGCATTGAACACTTCACAGTGGATGAGTACATAGCATTGAACACTTCACAGTGGATGAGTACATAGCATTGAACACTTCACAGTGGATGAGTTCATAGCATTGAACACTTCACAGTGGATGAGTTCATAGCATTGAACACTTCACAGTGGATGAGTACATAGCATTGAACACTTCACAGTGGATGAGTACATAGCATTGAACACTTCACAGTGGATGAGTACATAGCATTGAATACTTCACAGTGGATGAGTACATTACACTGAACAATGACAGTGAATAAGAACATAACACTACAGTCAGTGAGTCACATACACTGGACATTTCACAGACACATTTACACTAAAATATAATATATAAATCATGTCCGTAATGAACTCGATCTTGCGTGAAGTTAAAAAGATGATCTTATAAGATAGGTCAAGAACCAGAAATTACATGTACGGTAGCGTGTCCGGTGATGTGTTTGGTCGAGTCTGGTCATGTGCTATATCATGGGCCAAGTAACACGAAATTAGAGGTCACGAGATTATAGGTCACGACTGAAGTTCAGGTGAAGGTCACGAGGGTCTGGGTGAGGTCAAGATTTGGGATACTTAACAGAACTGGTTTACTACAAGAATGGTCATGGTCGGATCAATTAGACAACTAGTGTGACGCCTCTAATCCCTTTACGGTTCAAATACATACACAGCAGCCTTCATTATGACCCTTAAGGATATCATTTAGTTGTCTGGTGACCTGACCTAGCCTAAAGCTTCCGTCACATGGTGCAAACTGGTCTCGGATTAACGATGGCAACAATGTTAAGTGTAGGAACCACAACAGTCTTGTGAAGAAAAGTATTCCCTGCTGGTGTTCTTATAAAGTCTGAGTCAAAGATTAATATCACGTTACTGCGGTTGGTACACTTTACAACTAACCTACACAGAAAACTTTAGACGTAGTATTGATCTGTTTGGGACTATGTATTATTAAGTCGCGAGCGAGAGAGAAAGAGAGCCAGACATATCAGACGATGAGGCCGGAGACAGCCAGGGTCTGGTCAACACACTTATATTCTTAAAAATTAGACTATCATTGTAGCGGGAGGGCAAGCAAACATCTACGGAACCAAACAAGGAGCAGTTAAGTGGTACATTCATCTATGTCTCCAGCACACCTTCCTGACGCGAGTCATGGTCCAGGTGTTGGCTGTGTCCCTTGTCTTGCCAGTACATGGTCGAATACTTTAATTATCAGAAATCACATATTTTGTCCTGACCCTAGTGTCTTACCTCTCATGACCCTGGTTGACTTGCTTTTCATGACCCTGGTTGTCTTACCTCTCATGACCCTGGTTGTCTTGCTTCTCATGACCCTGGTTGTCTTACCTCTCATGACCCTGGTTGTCTTACCTCTCATGACCCTGGTTGTCTTACCTCTCATGACCCTGGTTGTCTTACCTCTCATGACCCTGGTTGTCTTACCTCTCATGACCCTGGTTGTCTTACCTCTCATGACCCTGGTTGTCTTACCTCTCATGACCCTGGTTGTCTTACCTCTCATGACCCTGGTTGTCTTACCTCTCATGACCCTGGTTGTCTTACCTCTCATGACCCTGGTTGTCTTACCTCTCATGACCCTGGTTGTCTTACCTCTCATGACCCTGGTTGTCTTACCTCTCATGACCCTGGTTGTCTTACCTCTCATGACCCTGGTTGTCTTACCTCTCATGACCCTGGTTGTCTTACCTCTCATGACCCTGGTTGTCTTACCTCTCATGACCCTGGTTGTCTTACCTCTCATGACCCTGGTTGTCTTACCTCTCATGACCCTGGTTGTCTTACCTCTCATGACCCTGGTTGTCTTACCTCTCATGACCCTGGCTGTCTTACCTCTCATGACCCTGGTTGTCTTACCTCTCATGACCCTGGTTGTCTTACCTCACTCTGTCTGGATTTCTCTCTTAAATCTTTCGTGTTCTTGAACTGACAGTGGTCGAGGGGGCACGAAACGTCGCCTACGTTACCACAATAAATGAAAAATTAGTTGTGAACGGCTAACTATTTTGTATTTCTCGTTCTTAACCTGTAAGTCACTGTTTGTATTCATGAGTAAATTACTACAAGTTTTCTCAAGAATAAGGAAGCTTTGATACGCAAGATAAAGTATATAATAGAATATAGTATATGGTATATAGTATATAATAGTATATAATATATTGTATATAATAATAGTTCAGTAGAATATATAGCATATGGCATATATTATATAGCATATATTGCAGTGCATATAGTATAGATTATATTCTATATAATGTATTGAATACAATATAAAGCGTCTGTTTTTCTTTATGGCTAATGTCTCCATATATATAACATTTCAGACATCTCAATATAGTGGCTGATTTTCTAGTCGACTTGACACATCTATTGTTTTATAGGGTAATAATGCCGTTTAAATTATTATTATTACGATTATTATTATTACATATTATTATTAGTGGGTAGTAGTAATAACATTAGAAATATTTTTTTTTTTTTATGTATATTAAGCATATAATTCCTTGAATATACAAAATGATGGACGAGGGAGGGAAGGTGCGAACCGCGGTCCGTAAAGTGACAGTCCGACGGTATACCGCGGTTCACTGAGTGACGATTTGAGAATGACAGCAGTAAAGGTCAAACCTGAAGCAAAAGTCTTCACAGTCACATCAGGAGAAATACGACAGTAACAGACCAAGTAATTCAACTGAATTAGGAAGAAGGAGAGCTTGCGAAACACAAGGAAGTCTGAGATATGTTGAGACAATATTTTAAGAGATCTCAGTGGAAAGAGGAACAAATACACCAAAGGCTCTCCACACATTCAAGGGACGAGGTTAAAACACTTTTGATGGAGGTAGACACATTAAATGTAAGGTGACCTGCGAAGGTGTCACCACGGAGTCTGCGAAAGGGAGCGGAAGCTCTGTCTGAACCACTAGCTGATATCTACATTTAGTTAAGAGACAGTGACTTGCCACAGATCTGGAAGATAGCAAATGTAGTCACTATATTCACGCAAGGAGACAGACAAGAAGAGTTAGACACTTTACCAGTAGCAAGGATGGAGAAGATCAGAAGAAGAGTAGAGAAATTTGCATGACAAATCATGTCTAACTTACCTGTTGGAATTCTATGACAGTCATAGAAGGAGACAGGGGGAGAGAGAGAGAGGGGGAGAGAGAGACAGGAGAGAGAGAAAAAAGGGAGAAAGAAAAAAGAGAAAGAGGAATCAGTGGTTCCATTTTCTTGACCATAAGGCATTAGATATGTCCACAAAAGGGGGGGGGGGGAAAAACTAGAAGGCAAAAGGAAAAAGAACCCATTGCTTTCTTAGAAAAGGAAGAATGAAATCAAGCATGTTGAAGGGGAAAGATAAAAAGAAGAATTTCTAGTTCAAAGGAACAAATTTTCTTTTGATAAATGACGTATCAGATGGAATTGAAAGGATCCATGTTTGCTGTTAAACTGAGTAGAGAATAATAGGAAAAGAGGACGGGGGAAAGGCTAAAATGGATCGGGAAAAAACTGCAAGATTGGTTACGAAGGTTCTTTAGTTCAACTCCAGTAAAAAGTCGGGAATAGAAAAGAAAAAAAGACGACAGAAAAGACTTGGGGACACGGGCTGCAGTCCTCAAAGGGGATACAGATCGAGAGGTGAGCATAATGCCTAACCCCCATGGAGTCTCACATTAATCAAATTACCTGTAGACAATGCTGGTTTGGAAAACCAAATACCTTCAAGAATCTCATGTCATTATGGGCCCTTTTATAACATATGTCATAGCCATCACGCAGAGCCCGTGTCGAACCCAACCTGAAAAGCAGAAAACGAAAAAAAAATGTATTGAAGAAGGCTAGAGGCATGAACCCGAAGAAAGGCTAACAAATAGGACCTAGAGCATTGAAGGAAAAGAACCAGAGGGTGCGAAAATATTCGGGGGACAGCGGAAGTCAAAGAAAAGTTTTTAAAAGGGGATGTCCAAATTATTTTTCGTCTCAGGGGCGGGAAGGAATGATCTCGGGGGGGGGGGGGGCAGACCCTACATAGCTTTAAGAATAGGAATAAGGTCCACAAGGCTAGGAGTGAAAATTTTTTCTAGTGGCAAGTTGAGAGGGGGGCCAGGGCGAGACATCAACCCCGCAAACCCCTTTTGATCCGGAACCCGAGTATGAGTGCAAAATGGTGTAATATAATATGCAGTGTCGGTGAGTCCACACACATCAAGAAAACAGCACGATCTTCCCATCTGGTTTGGGGGGTCCTGGGAAAGACAGGGGATAAGGGGGGAAGAGTTGACTGCTCATCAAGAAAAAATGAATTTTAGATGGGAGAACATGGGGGGGGGTGGAAACACATAGTAGGAGCACTGCATAGGGGGGGGAAAAAAATGATAGTAGCAGGATGTACAACCCATCACTGAACAACAGGACCAGGCAGGAATATGACAAGAGCAAAAAGTGATGGGGGAACACTAGACATAGATAAAGGGGGACACATAAAAGGGAAAGTTATCATCATGGGGATTTCAACGGGAGAATCTGGACCAAGGGGACCAGAGACAGGGAAAACCCAAAAGCTGGAGGCAGTACTAAAAATTTATATCCAACATGTTAAGAATACAACCAGAGAGAGAGAGAGAGAGAGAGAGAGAGAGAGAGAGAGAGAGAGGAAGGGATGACGAACCAGCAAGGCTAGA
>WNWK01015011.1:0-49320 GCA_009830355.1 Cherax destructor
TTACGTAGAATGAAAGGGGTAAAGCAGCTGGAACTGATGGGATCATGACAGAAATGTTAAAAGCAGGGAGATATAGTGCTGAAGTGGTTGGTATTTTTTTTTAATAAATGTATGAAAGAGGGAAGGTACCTAGGGATTGGCAGAGAGCATGTATAGTTCCTTTATATAAAGGGAAGGGGGATAAAAGAGAGTGTAAAAATTATAGGGGAATAAGTTTATTGAGTATACCAGGTAAAGTGTATGGCAGGGTTATTATTGAAAGAATTAGAGGTAAGAGAGAGTAGGATTGCAGATGAGCAAGGAGGCTTTAGAGTGGGTAGGGGATTGTAGATCAAGTGTTTACAGTGAAGCATATATGTGAACAGTATTTAGATAAAGGTAGAGAAGTTTTCATTGCATTTATGGATTTAGAAAAGGCATATGATAGAGTGGATAGGGAGCAATGTGGCAAGTGTATGGAATAGGTAGTAAGTTACTGAAGGCTGTAAGAGTTTTTATGAGGATAGTGAGGCTCAGGTTAGGTGTGTAGAGGAGGGAGATTACTTCCCGGTAAAAGTAGGTCTTAGACAGGGATGTGTAATGTCACCATGGTTGTTTAATATATTTATAGATGGGGTTGTAAAAGAAGTAAATGCTAGGGTGTTGGGGAGAGGGGTGGGATTAAATTATGGGGAATTAAATGCAAAATGTGAGTTGACACAGTTACCTTTTGCTGATGATACTGTGCTTATGGGAGATTCTAAAGAAAAGTTGCAAAGGTTAGTGGACGAGTTTGGGAGAGTGTGTAAAGGTAGAAAGTTGAAAGTGAACATAGATAAGAGTAAGGTGATGAGGGTATCAAACTATTTAAATAAAGAAAAATGGGATATCACATTGGAGAGAGGGATTATGGAAGAAGTAAATGTTTTCAGATATTTGGGAGTTGACGTGTCAGCGGATGGGTTTATGAAGGATGAGGTTATCCATAGAATTGATGAAGGAAAAAAGGTAAGTGGTGCGTTGAGGTATCTGTGGAGACAAAAAACGTTATCCATGGAGGCAAAGAAGGGAATGTACGAAAGTATAGTGGTACCAACACTCTTATATGGGTGTGAAGCATGGGTTGCAAATGCTGCAGCGAGGAGGAGGCTGGAGGCAATGGAGATGTCCTGTCTAAGGGCAATGTGTGGTGTAAATATTATGCAGAAAATTCGGAATGTGGAAATTAGGAGAAGGTGTGGAGTTACTAAAAGTATTTGTCAGAGGGCTGAAGAGGGGTTGTTGAGGTGGTTTGGTCATTTAGAGAGAATGGATCAAAGTAGAATGACTTGGAGAGCATATAAATCTATAGGGAAAGGAAGGCGGGGTAGGGGTCGTCCTAGAAAAGGTTGGAGGGAGGGGGTAAAGGAGGTTTTGTGGGCAAGGGGCTTGGACTTCCAGCAAGCATGTGTGAGCGTGTTAGATAGGAGTGAATGGAGACGAATGGTTTTTGGGACATGACGATTTGTTGGAGTGTGAGCAGGGTAACATTTTGTGAAGGGATTCAGGGAAACCAGTTAATTGATTTAGTTGGACTGAGTCCTGGAAATGGGAAGTACAATGCCTGCACTTTAAAGGAGGGGTCTGGGATAGTGACAGCTGGGAGGAACTATTCTCAACTGTCGTATCTGAGCTCCTCTGCAAAGACAGTGATTATGTATGAGTGTGGTGAAAGTGTTGAATGATGATGAAAGTATTTTCTTTTTGGGGATTTTCTTTCTTTTTGGGTCACCCTGCCTCGGTGGGAGACGGCCGACTTGTTGAAAAAAAATATATATATATATATATATTAGATATGTATGTATGAATATGTAATATGGAAAGTCTTCTTATGATACACTGGTGCCCTAAAAGGTCACCTTCTGTGACCTGATCTTCTACCATCATCAACAAAAGGTCACCTTGCTGTGACCTGACATTCCCATGAAGGTCACCTGTGTCTTAATTTATTGGGATTAACAGGATTGGAACTCCTGCTCTAGGTGTCCTGCCCTTCAAAGTGAAGGGTTCTTGATCCAAGCAATTGGGGGCTTCTTTCCCCTTGGATCATACCTGATTACTTGAGATTTCCCAGGCGCAGTGTGACTCCTAAGGATTTAGCGCTTCTCTATGTATACTTGAGTAAGCGTTGTGGCCATCAAACATTATACTGTCGTGTCGATGTTTATAGTTTTCGATAGTTATTGATGTTTATAGTTTTTGATAGTCATGGATGTTTATAGTTTTCGATAGTTATAGATATTTATAGATTTCAATAGTTATAGATGTTTATAGTTTTCAATAGTTATAGATGTTTATAGTTTTCAATAGTTATAGATATTTATAGTTTTCAATAGAAATAGATGTTTATATTTTTCGATAGTTATGGATGTTTATATCTTTCGATAGTTATAGATATTTATAGCTTTTAATAGTTATAAATGTTTATAGCATTCAATACTTATAGATGTTTATAGTTTTCGATAGTTATAGTTGTTTGTTTCAATAGTTATAGATGTTTAAAGTTTTCAATCGTTATAGATGGTTATAGTTGTCGATACTTATAACAATTACATCATCCATATTCTTGTTGACAATAAAATGTCCTTGACATAAGTTAAGGTTCCCAACTTTCACAATACTATATATATATAATATATATATATATATATATATATATATATATATATATATATATATATATATATATATATATATATATATATATATATATATATATATATAATCCTGTTAGTCATATTCCTTAATGAAAGTCTTCTTTCTTACAGGTAAGCAGCGAGAAGGATACCAGAGGCAGGGTAAGGTGAGTCCTGTCCTTCACCACCCTCACACTACATCACCACCCTCACACTACATCACCACCCTCACACTACATCACCACCCTCACACTACATCACCACCCTCACACTACATCACCACCCTCACACTACATCACCACCCTCACACTACATCACCACCCTCACACTACATCATCACCCTCACACTACATCACCACCCTCACACTACATCACCCCTCACACTACATCACCACCCTCACACTACATCACCACCCTCACACTACATCACCACCCTCACACTACATCACCACCCTCACACTACATCACCACCCTCACACTACATCACTCACCTCACACTACATCACCACCTCACACTACATCATCACCCTCACACTACATCACCACCTCACACTACATCACCACCCTCACACTACATCACCACCCTCACACTACATCCACCCTCACACTACATCACCACCCTCACACTACATCACCACCCTCACACTACATCACCACCCTCACACTACATCACCACCCTCACACTACATCACCACCCTCACACTACTCACCACCCTCACACTACATCACTACCCTCACACTACATCACACCCCTCACACTACATCACCACCCTCACACTACATCACCACCCTCACACTACATCACCACCCTCACACTACATCACCACCCTCACACTACATCACCACCCTCAACTACATCACCACCCTCACACTACATCACCACCCTCACTACATCATCACCCCTCACACTACATCACCACCCTCACACTACATCACACCCTCACACTACATCACCACCTCACACTACATCACCACCCTCACACTACATCACCACCCTCACACTACATCACCACCCTCACACTACATCACCACCCACACTACTCACCACCCTCACACTACATCACCACCCTCACACTACATCACCACCCTCACACTACATCACCACCTCACCTACATCACCACCCTCACACTACATCACCACCCTCACACTACATCACCACCTCACACTACATCACCACCCTCACACTACATCACCACCCTCACACTACATCACCACCCTCACACTACATCACACTCACACTCATCACTACCCTCCACTACATCACCACCCTCACACTACATCACCACCCTCACACTACATCACCACCTCACACTACATCACCACCCTCACACTACATCATCACCCTCACACTACATCACACCCTCACACTACATCACCACCCTCACACTACATCACCACCCTCACACTACATCACCACCCTCACACTCACCACCCTCCACTACATCCACTCACACTACATCACTACCCTCACACTACATCACCACCCTCACACTCATCACCACCCTCACACTACATCACCACCCTCACACTACATCACCACCCTCACACTACATCACACCCTCACACTACATCACCACCCTCACACTACATCACCACCCTCACACTACATCACCACCCTCACACTACATCACCACCCTCACACTACATCACCACCTCACACTACATCACACCCACACTACATCACCACCCTCACACTACATCACCACCCTCACACTACATCACCACCCTCACACTACATCACCACCCTCACACTACATCACCACCCTCACACTACATCACCACCCTCACTACATCACACCTCACCCATCACACCTCACTACATCACACTCACACTCATCACCTCACACTACATCACCACCTCACACTACATCACCACCCTCACACTACATCACCACCCTCACACTACATCCCACCTCACACCATCACACCTCACACTCATCACACCCTCACACTACACCACACCCTCACACTACACCACACCCTCACACTACACCACACCCTCACACTACACCACACCCTCACACTACACCACACCCTCACACTACACCACACCCTCACACTACATCTACTCATCACCTCACACTACATCACACTCACACTCATCACCACCCTCACACTACATCACCACCTCACACTCATCACCACCTCACACTACATCACCACCTCACTTCACCCCTACACTACATCACCACCCTCACACTACATTCACTCACACTCATCACACTCACATCATCATCACCTCACGCGACTCACAGCTTCGCTCATCAATCTAAGGTCAACATTCACATGACCATAACCTGCACTTGTACATACCCTCCATGGTTTACTCGTCGTTTATGATGTACTGACTCTTTGTTTATACTGCCTTTTGTTTTGACGTCTTTGTATACGCTACTTTTATGACGTCCTTTTGTTTATAACGTCTTTTTTAAATACGTCTTTAGCTTTGACGTCTCTTTGTTTTAGTGACCCTCCCTTGTAAAATCGCTGTTTATGGTCTTTTGTTTATGACGTCTTTTGTTTATGATGTCTTTTGTTTGTGACGTCTTTTGTTTACGTTTTCTTTGACGTCTGTTTAAGTTTTATGACGTCTTTTGTTTATGACGTCTTTTGTTTGTGACGTCTTTTGTTTATAACGTCTTTTTATGACGTCTTTTGTTTATGACGTCTTTTGTTTGTGACGTCTTTTATTTGTGACGTCTTTTGTTGCATATGTATCTTATTCCACACCCAACATGAAGGATGAGTTAAGTTACTGTAGCTACAGCTCCTGGGTCCTGAAGGATGAGTTAAGTTGATGTAGCTACAGCTCCTGGGTCCTGAAGGATGAGTTAAGTT
Organism: Cherax destructor; assembly: GCA_009830355.1. Classification (NCBI taxonomy): domain Eukaryota; kingdom Metazoa; phylum Arthropoda; class Malacostraca; order Decapoda; family Parastacidae; genus Cherax; species Cherax destructor. The sequence continues at coordinate 5,494 of WNWK01015011.1, forward strand.
GATGTAGCTACAGCTCCTGGGTCCTGAAGGATGAGTTAAGTTGACTGTAGCTACAGCTCCTGGGTCCTGAAGATAGAGTTATTAGCAGTCTATCTGGTATTAAGTTGTACAGCTCCTGGGTCCTAAAAGTTAGACTGTAGCTACCTCTGGGTAGGATGGTAGTTGCTGTAGCTACAGCTCCTGGGTCTAAGGATGAGTTAGTGCTGTAGCTACAGCTCCTGGGTCCTGAAGGATGAGTTAAGTTACTGTAGCTACAGCTCCTGGGTCCTAAAGGATGAGTTAAGTTGCTGTAGCTACAGCTCCTGGGTCCTAAAGGATGAGTTAAGTTGCTGTAGCTACAGCTCCTGGGTCCTGAAGGATGAGTTAAGTTACTGTAGTCACTGCTTCTCCAACACAACTCACTTCTCTGAGTTAAGAACATTAAATCAGGTGTTAATTCTTTTTAACAAGTTGAAAACACGTTTACTAAAAGTTAACTATAATTTACCTGCATGGGAGGGAGGGTGGGAGAGTGGGTGGGAATGAGGGTGTTAGGGAGGCAGGGAGGGAAGGTTGGGAGGGAGAGAACGAGTAAGGAAGGAATGGAGGGAGCGAGGTAGGGAGAGAAAGTAGGAAGTACGTTTATTCAGGTATACACAAATACAGTTACATACATTATCATACATAGCAACATATGTGTAGAGAACCCTCCAGGATAACCCAGGATAACCCAGGATAACCCAGGATAACCCAGGATAACCCAGGATAACCCAGGATGATCCAGGATAACCCAGGATAACCCTGGATAACCCAGGATAACCCAGGATAACCCAGGATGATCCAGGATAACCCAGGATAACCCAACAAAGTCAGACAAAGTGACTTATTTCCATTGGGGTCCTTTAAGGAAGAGAGAGTAGGAAGGAGTAGGGAGAGAGTATTAGGATATTGAAGAGAGTAGAGAGAATGAATAGACAGAGTAAGAAGAAAAAAAATATTAGTATATGAGAGGTAGTAGGGAGAGAGGCAGCGTGAACCTTGTCTTTACACAACCACATAAATGGTGAAAATATGAAGTCGATCGGACGAGTCATTCTCCAGGTATGGCACAGATTCCAACGATTCCAAGTTTTTCTTTTACTCTTTCACTACAACAACTTCCCCAACACACAAAGCAAACATAAGAGTTACTATCCTGACACTAAGAAGCATCAGTCATTACTAAAGTCTGCAACGTCTTGCAGATCTTCGGCCTTATCTTCGACAGTATCTATCCTGATGGTTTAACACTGCCCTACCACCCAACACAACACACAGAGGCATAAGAGTTCAGCTCCATAGTCTGGAACAATATGAAACTAAAGTATGTTTATGCTAATCTGATTCGCCAGGAACTGAGTCCTGACACGGGTCTTAATCCTAGAATGACACGTCTGAAGATCTCCAAGATATGTATCACGGTTAGCTTCACATCGTTCCAGACCATGAAGCTGAACTCTTCTCCAGGCTGAGGGACTGACCACCTCAAATATTATTCCTCCGAGGTTGATGGACTGATCACATCATCTTCAGTCACTACTACACCAGCTGCCTCTATTTGACTGAAGAAGTCTACTGTGGAGGATAAATGTATCAAAATGTACCCAAGTGTTGTACATGTACCTTGCTCCTCAACTTGTCTGTATTTTATAATAATTTTCAACATAATTGAATATTATTTAACGTGAATGGAAATAAAGAAAATACACCATTTTACACACAATGGAATAGTTGAAAGTAGAAGAAAAATAAGGTAGTCACCCTGGTACAGTTGCCCGTCCAGGGATACTTAGTGATGTAACAATAACCAGGAGAAAAATAAATGTGGAAAGCAAAAATCACTGGATAGGTATAATTGTAGCAGGTAAGTGGCTGCTTGAATTCAACCTCAGCAAGTTAAGTTATGAAGATTTGGGAAGGGACAAGAATATCGGAAACGGAGAATAGACTCGGTGAGGACAGAGACTGCAGTTTTCACTCAGGAAGACCTGAGAGTGAGCATAGTGCCTAGCATATCACCAGAGGCCCACGTTAGTTAAAAAAACCTCCGCAGCCAGTGCTTGTCTACCACATCTTAGTGTCCTTCACAAATCTCAGAGAGTCATTCTAGACCCTTCATAAGAGTACAGCGTATGTCAGGACCATTTTGGAGTACGCAGCACCAGCATGGAACCCACACTTGAAAACAATCATGCTAAGAAACAGGAGAAAGTGCAGAGGGCTGCAGTAAGTCTTGATCTTGAGTTAAGTGACGTGAGCTACGAGCAGAAGTTAATGGAAATTAATCTAACAACACTCAAGGACAGAAGGATTAGGGGAGACATGATAACAACGTACAAAATACTCATTTTCTTGCGTTTTATAGCTAAAATATGTGGATTATTTAATCGAATATGGTGATAATTTACTATTTTCGGACTATGTCCCGCTTAATATTAAAATTATTATATTTTAATAAAAAAATCCATGATTTAACAAATTATTTTTGTTGTCAGTAATATATGGTGGGAATACCAAGTTGTGGTTGATTAAGACCAGCAACGATTGAAAACTAGGAGACGACATTTCGTAGGTTGAAAAGGCCGGGAACCAGGTACTCGAGGACAGGACTAGAGGAGACATGATAACAGCATACAAAATACTCAAGGAAATTGATGATTTACACTAGACCAGGCTTTTTAAAAGGCCGGAAATAGTAGGTGACACAACTGGAAGTTAAAGACTCAGATGATCTACAGGGATGTCAGGAAGTATTTCTTCAGTTTCAGAATAGTCTGGAATGGCCTCAATGGAGACGTGGTGGAGGCAGACTCCATACGTAGTTTTAAGAACAGGTACGATAGTACCCAGGAGGCTAAGAGGGAGTAAACCTTGCAAGCTACAAGTTGAGCGGGGCCAAGAGCTATGTCTCGACCCCTGCCACTACATACAGGTGAGGAATTAGGCAGGTGTGCAGTACCTGGGGTGTCTGTACTGGACGTCGCTTCAGTACAGTAGATAATGAAGTGATCAGTCCCCCAGCCTGATAGCAGATGTTCAAGAAGTGTTCAAGAGGTGCGCAAGAGGTGTTCAAGAGGTGTTCAAGAGGTGTTCAAGAAGTGTTCAATAGGTGCTCAAGAGGTGCTCAAGAAGTGTTCAAGAGGTGTTCAAGAGGTGTTCAAGAGATGCTCAAGAGGTGCTCAAGAGGTGTTCAAAAGGTGTTCAAGAGGTGTTCAAGAGGTGTTCAAGAAGTGTACAAGAAGTGTTCAAGATTCATTAAGGTAGTGAACACCGTCTACCTGGCTGAGGGACTGACTACCTCATCTTCTACTGTCGTCGTATACCACCTCTGTATTGACTTGATAAAACCCTTGACGGGCGAAACGTCTTTAGATCAAGAAATAAAGCAACTCCCAGGTCATGCACATGTGTATAATTCCTCCTCTTATCCTGTTGTATAGCAATTTTGCAAAAATACGCACAGGAGAGGACATACACCCGCATGCATACATGCATGCATGCTTGCTTAATTATACTCTCTCTCTCTCTCTCTCTCTCTCTCTCTCTCTCTCTTCTCTCTCTCTCTCTCCTCTCCTCTCTCTGTGTCTGTGTGTGTGTCTCTCTCTCTGTCTCTGTCTCTCTCTGTCTGTCTGTCTCTCTCTCCCTCTCTCTCTCTCTCTTGTCAACATGACACCAACATTACCAATCTCATGTTTACGTTATTCATACCAGAGTCAGGCACCCTGGCTGTGTAACACACCTGCAGGGTCACCCCTGGCTGTGTAACACACCTGCAGGGTCACCCCTGGCTGTGTAACACACCTGCAGGGTCACCCCTGGCTGTGTAACACACCTGCAGGGTCACCCCTGGCTGTGTAACACATCTATAGGATCACCCCTGGCTGTGCAACAAAGCTGAAGGGTCACCACTGGCTGTGTAACACACCTGCAAGGCCACCCCTGGTTGTGCTACACACCTGCAAGACCATCCATGGCTGTGCAACACACCTGCAAGGCCACCCCTAGCTGTGTAACACACCTGCAAGGCCAACCCTAACTGTGCTACACACCTGCAAGGCCAACCCTGGTAACACACCTGCAAGGCCACCCCTGGCTGTGTAACACACCTGCAAGGCCACCCCTGGTTGTGTAACACACCTGCAAGGCTACCCTTGGCTGTGTAACACACCTGCAAGGCCACCCCTAGCTGTGTTACACACTTGCAGGGCCACCCCTGGCTGTGTAACACACCTGCAAGGCCACCCCTGACTGCAACACACCTGCAAGGCCACCCCTGGCTGTGTAACACACCTGCAAAGCCACCCCTGGCTGTATAACACACCTGCAAAGCCACCCCTTACTGTGCTATACACCTGCAAGGCCACCTCTGACTGTGCTACACACCTGCAAGGTCACCCTTACTGTGCTACACACCTGCACATGCAATGCCACAAGTAACGGTGTGTGTGAACCTGTAGATATACATCAGTACAAAGACATGTACACACTGGTGGAGAGAGGTAAGATTGTGGATAGACAGGAAGAGAGAGGTAAGATTGTGGATAGACAGGAAGAGAGAGGTAAGATTGTGGATAGACAGGAAGAGAGAGGTAAGATTGTGGATAGACAGGAAGAGAGAGGTAAGACTGTGGATAGACAGGAAGAGAGAGGTAAGACTGTGGATAGACAGAGGAAGAGAGAGGTAAGACTATGTGGATAGACAGGAAGAGAGAGGTAAGATTGTGGATAGACAGGAAGAGAGAGGTAAGATTGTGGATAGACAGGAAGAGAGAGGTAAGATTGTGGATAGACAGGAAGAGAGAGGTAAGATTGTGGATAGACAGGAAGAGAGAGGTAAGATTGTGGATAGACAGGAAGAGAGAGGTAAGATTGTGGATAGACAGGAAGAGAGAGGTAAGATTGTGGATAGACAGGAAGAGAGAGGTAAGATTGTGGATAGACAGGATAGATCAGGTCAGAGACCTGGTCACTTTGCGAATCGTAAAAGTCAGTAACCTGCGTTTGTGTGTGTCCCAAGAATGTGGAGTATCCTAAGTGTTTGTGTGTCCCAAGAATGTGTGGATCCTAAGTGTTTGTGTGTGTCCCAAGAATGTGGAGTATCCCTAAGAGTTTGTGTGTGTCCCAAGATGTGTGTGTATCCCTAAGTGTTTGTGTATGTCCCAAGAATGTGAGTATCCTAAGTGTTTGTGTGTGTCCCAAAATGTGTGGTATCCCTAAGTGTTTGTGTGTGTCCCAAGAATGTGTGTGTATCCCTAAGTGTTTGTGTGTGTCCCAAGAATGTGTGAGTATCCCTAAGTGTTTGTGTGTGTCCCAAGAATGTGTGTGTATCCCTAAGTGTTTGTGTATGTCCCAAGAATGTGTGTGTATCCCTAAGTGTTTGTGTGTGTCCCAAGAATGTGTGAGTATCCCTAAGTGTTTGTGTGTGTCCCAAGAATGTGTGTGTATCCCTAAGTGTTTGTGTGTGTGTATCCCAGTTTTTTCCCAAAAATGTGTGGTATCCCTAAGTGTTTTTGTGTGTGTGTGTGTGTGTGTGTGTGTTTGTGTTATCCCTAAGTTATGTGTGTGTATCCCTAAGTGTTTGTGTGTGTCCCAAGAATGTGTGGTATCCCTAAGTGTTTGTGTGTGTCCCAAGAATGTGTGTGTATCCCTAAGTGTTTGTGTGTGTGTGTATCCCTAAGTGTTTGTGTGTGTCCCAAGAATGTGTGTGTATACCTAAGTGTTTGTGTGTGTGTGTGTCTCCCTAAGTATTTGTGTGTGTGTGTGTATCCCTAAGTGTTTGTGTGTGTCCCAAGAATGTGTGTGTATCCCTAAGTGTTTGTGTGTGTCCCAAGAATGTGTGTGTATCCCTAAGTGTTTGTGTGTGTCCCAAGAATGTGTGTGTATCCCTAAGTGTTTGTGTGTGTCCCAAGAATGTGTGTGTATCCCTAAGTGTTTGTGTGTGTCCCAAGAATTTGTGAGTATCCCTAAGTGTTTGTGTGTGTGTATCTACAAGTGTGTGTATCTACAAGTGTGTGTGTATCTACAAGTGTGTGTGTATCTACAAGTGTGTGTGTATCTACAAGTGTGTGTGTATCTACAAGTGTGTGTGTATCTACAAGTGTGTGTATCTACAAGTGTGTGTGTATCTACAAGTGTGTGTGTATCTACAAGTGTGTATGTATCTACAAGTGTGTGTGTATCTACAAGTGTGTGTGTATCTACAAGTGTGTGTGTATCTACAAGTGTGTGTGTATCTACAAGTGTGTGTGTATCTACAAGTGTGTGTGTATCTACAAGTGTGTGTGTATCTACAAGTGTGTGTGTATCTACAAGTGTGTGTATCTACAAGTGTGTGTGTATCTACAAGTGTGTGTGTATCTACAAGTGTGTGTGTATCTACAAGTGTGTGTATATACAAGTGTGTGTATCTACAAGTGTGTGTGTATCTACAAGTGTGTGTGTATCTACAAGTGTGTGTGTATCTACAAGTGTGTGTGTATCTACAAGTGTGTGTGTATCTACAAGTGTGTGTGTATCTACAAGTGTGTGATCTACAGTATGTATCTACAAGTGTGTATCTAAGTGTGTGTATCTACAAGTGTTGTATCTACAAGTGTGTGTGTATCTACAAGTGTGTGTGATCTACAAGTGTGTGTGTATCTACAAGTGTGTGTGTATCTACAAGTGTGTGTGTATCTACAATGTGTCGTGTGTATCTACAAGTGTGTGTGTATCTACAAGTGTGTGTATCAGTGTGTGTATCTACAAGTGTGTGTGTATCTACAATGTGTGTGTATCTACAATGTGTGTGTATCTACAAGTGTGTGTGTATCTACAAGTGTGTGTGTATCTACAAGTGTGTGTGTATCTACAAGTGTGTGTGATCTACAAGTGTGTGTGTATCTACAAGTGTGTGTATCTACAAGTGTGTGTACGTATCTACAAGTGTGTGTATCTACAAGTGTGTGTATCTACATGTGTGTGTATCTACAAGTGTGTGTATCTACAAGTGTGTGTACGTATCTACAAGTGTGTGTATCTACAAGTGTGTGTATCTACAAGTGTGTGTATCTACAGTGTGTGTATCACAAGTATCAATGTGTGTATCTACAAGTGTGTGTATCTACAAGTGTGTGTGTATCTACAAGTGTGTGTATCTACAAGTGTGTGTGTATCTACAAGTGTGTGTGTATCTACAAGTGTGTGTGTATCTACAAGTGTGTGTGTATCTACAAGTGTGTGTGTATCTACAATGTGTGTGTATCTACAGTGTGTGTATCTACAAGTGTGGTGTATCTACAAGTGTGTGTATCTACAAGTGTGTGTATCTACAAGTGTGTGTATCTACAAGTGTGTGTATCTACAAGTGTGTGTATCTACAAGTGTGTGTATCTACAAGTGTGTGTATCTACAAGTGTGTGTATCTACAAGTGTGTGTATCTACAAGTGTGTGTATCTACAAGTGTGTGTATCTACAAGTGTGTGTTATCTACAAGTGTGTGTATCTACAAGTGTGTGTATCTACATGTGTGTGTATCACAATGGTGTGTATCCAAGTGTGTGTATCTACAAGTGTGTGTGTATCTACAATGTGTGTGATCTACAAGGGTGATCACAAGTGTGTGTATCTACAAGTGTGTGTACTACAAGTGTGTGTATCTACAAGGTGTATCACAAGTGTGTGTATCACAGTGTGTTCTACAGGTGTGTATCTACAAGTGTGTGTATCTACAAGTGTGTGTATCTACAAGTGTGTGTATCTACAAGTGTGTGTATCTACAAGTGTGTGTATCACAGTGTGTATTACAAGTGTTGTATCACAAGTGTGGATTACAAGTGTGTTCTACAAGTGTGTATTACAAGTGTGTGTATCTCAAGTGTGTGTATCTACAAGTGTGTGTATCTACAAGTGTTGTATCTACAGGTGTTCACATGTGATCTACAATGTGTGTATCTACATGTGTATTACAGGTATTACAAGATTCGGTGATCTACAAGTGTGGTATCTACAAGTGTGATCTACAATGTGTGTATCTACAATGTGATCTAAGTGTGGAGTATTAAGATAAACCGATATAAAGATGTTCTGCACGAATAACCCAAATTTGTGGTCAGCAATCAGATCGCAAATCGCAAATTCCCGGCCATCACGGCTGATAGGTGTGTTTGTGTGTATGTGTGTGTGTGTGTGTGTGTGTGTGTGTGTGTGTTTGGATGTGACCTTTAAGTTTGTTAGATCTGCTTTAAATATGTTCAGTTTTCAAACTGACGAAACTGCGCTCGCCTCTCTCTCTCTCTCTCTCTCTCTTACCGAACTTGAACTTGCAGTTTCCAGTCATACCCTAGCCATACCCTCTCCAGTCTCACATAGTCCCTGTCAAGAGTATCTCGTATAACGTGATCATGTCTCCTCTGGTTTTCCCGTCTTATGGACCAGCGGTCCAGCTATCCTAGCTCTGATATCAACCATGTTACACCTCTCAAATATTCTTGTCTTACTCAGTATTACAACCTCAGGTTCTCAAGGCCTGTTATCCTGAGTGTAAAAGTGAGTTTTGAGCAAAGAAACACCGTAGAAAAACTTTGAATTGTATTTTCCTTCACCAAGTATTTATGTATGATAATTGTATTTTCCTTCACCAAATTGTTATATATAAGGCTTTATACAACTATGTACACTATATACAATAGAGTGGTATTAGTGCACGCCACAGTAGTCAAGGCAAAAAACAGCAGCCAAGAGACAGAGACAACCGTGCAGGAACCAGCTCAGGTAAGCATGTGAGTGGAATACACGTCACCTTTACCATTGCCAGATCCACATTATGATTGGCTGAACCAAGGTGTTGATCTGATGATGTGGCCCCGATCACCAAACCCTTAACAACATGGTTCGCTGGTTGGTGAGGCAGCCTATATGGGTGTGTTTAACATGCTCTGAATAAGGTGACGTACTCTTTGCATGCAACACTCAGCGTGCTTAATAAGTTGTGGGTGACACACAGAGGTACTCTCAATACTAGATATAAAAACACCTAGATATCTGATAGCCTAGAGTGTACATATAACTGCTGTACATGTCAGCTCAGTGTACACATGCTGTACATGAGAGGTCAGTGTACACATGCTGTACATGACAGGTCAGTGTACACATGCTGTACATGACAGGTGAGTGTACACATGCTGTACATCACAGGTCAGTGTACACATGCTGTACATGACAGGTGAGTGTACACATGTACATGACAGGTGAGTGTACACATGCTGTACATGACAGGTCAGTATACAAATGCTGTACATGACAGGTGAGTGTACACATGCTGTACATGACACCTCAAAGTGTACACATAGTTCTACATGACAGCTCAAAATGTACACCTGCTGAATATGACAGGTCAGTGTACATATGCTGAACTCGACTCGTGATGAGCGGTAATAAACTGGCCCAGGGAAGTTATTAGTGCCAATGTACAGCAGTTCCTTGATCTCTTGAACACAATTTTCACGCGGTTGAACATTTCAAGAAACAACCACTGAAGTTAAGATATCTAGTATTAAATATTGCACCAGAAACAAGGTGTTAGCTTGAGGGTGTTAGCTTGAGGGTGTTAGCTTGAAGGTGTTAGCTTGAGAGTGTTAGCTTCATGGTGTCATCTTCAAGGATGTTACTTGGTACATTGTTACATTCACATATACCTGAAGAACGTCTCAACATCCTTCAGTGACTCCTTCATCCTGCAGGACCTCGTCTCTCACTGACAGGAGAGACATCCTGGGCCAGATATATAGATAGTGAAATAGTTAAAAGTCTCGTATTCTCCCTGATGTAGAAAGGTGACAGGTGTATACAGGAGTAGACACCGTACACCTTACAGTGTCTACACCTGCATATTATAGTGTATTTAGGTGTATACACTATAACATGCGTTATATCTTACCTGTGTAGTAAGATATATAGGAACACTGCAATTGGTTTACAGGTCAATGCTATGAGGCACTATATACCCCCAGTGATTCCCACTCACCTATTACCCTATTTTCAGTGCTTCTCTAAGTGGTTGCTTCAGTGGTACTCTTGCTGCTTTGGTCCAGTCATCCACGACCCCATTCTTATATTTATAAATCTAAATTGATCCAACTTGAATCCGCTAGTGCAAGACGCGTCTTTATTTATATCCCCTGGTAATGATTTACGAGGCTGTGGGCAAGCTTATCTCACATATATGCAAATAAGAGTCGAGAGTGGTCTATGGAGGTTACCAAGAGCAAAGATCGAGGTCGAAAAGAGCTCATAACATCGGCACTTTACTTAATTTGAGAGACATATCGTCCAACTCTATACATAAATTTTTCTAACACTAAAGAGGGTCATCCCCAGCGTAGCTGTGAGGCTGTAACAGCAAATGGGTAAACACACACGTTGTTCTGCGACACAGAGTCGACGTTGTAACACAAACTATGTGGAGGAGAACAGCTGGGAGAAGGAGGAGGAGGGAAGGAAGGAGGTTGTTGATTATCCTTGACTCTGAAGATGAAGGAAGGTTGCTAATTATCCTTGACTCTGAAGATGAAGGAAGGTTGCTGATTATCCTTGACTCTGAAGATGAAGGAAGGTTGCTAATTATACTTGACTCTGAGGATGAAGGAAGGTTGCTAATTATCCTTGACTCTGAAGATGAAGGAAGGTTGCTAATTATCCTTGACTCTGAAGATGAAGGAAGGTTGCTAATTATACTTGACTCTGAAGATGAAGGAAGGTTGCTAATTATCCTTAGCTCTGAAGATGAAGGAAGGTTGCTAATTATCCTTGACTGAAGATGAAGGAAGGTTGCTAATTATCCTTGACTGAAGATGAAGGAAGGTTGCTAATTACCCTTGACTCTGAAGATGAAGGAAGATTGCTAATTATCTTAGACTCTGAAGATGAAGGAAGGTGAGGTGGTCCAGGCAGCCGCTGGAAGGTTAGGTGGTCCAGGCAGCCGCTGGAAGGTTAGGTGGTCCAGGCAGCCGCTGGAAGGTGAGGTGGTCCAGGCAGCCGCTGGAAGGTGAGGTGGTCCAGGCAGCCGCTGGAAGGTGAGGTGGTCCAGGCAGCCGCTGGAAGGTGAGGTGGTCCAGGCAGCCGCTGGAAGGTTAGGTGGTCCAGGCAGCCGCTGGAAGGTTAAGTGGTCCAGGCAGCCGCTGGAAGGTGAGGGTGGTCCAGGCAGCCGCTGGAAGGTGAGGTGGTCCAGGCAGCCGCTGGAAGGTTAGGTGGTCCAGGCAGCCGCTGGAAGGTTAGGTGGTCCAGGCAGCCGCTGGAAGGTTAGGTGGTCCAGGCAGCCGCTGGAAGGTTAGGTGGTCCAGGCAGCCGCTGGAAGGTGAGGTGGTCCAGGCAGCCGCTGGAAGGTGAGGTGGTCCAGGCAGCCGCTGGAAGGTGAGGTGGTCCAGGCAGCCGCTGGAAGGTGAGGTGGTCCAGGCAGCCGCTGGAAGGTGAGGTGGTCCAGGCAGCCGCTGGAAGGGAGATGAGAAATATAAACCTTAGTAATTGATACCGACAAACTGCTTTAGAAAGACACGTAAGCAAACACTAGGATATGTTTATTAGAAAACGTTTTGGTCTTGGGACCTTGAACAAAGGTCCCAGAACCGAAACGTTTTCTCATAAACATATCGTAGTGTTTGATTACGTGTCTTTTGGTAAGCTAGATTAAAAATATGATTAAGGAGACATATAGTGAGGCTGAGACGCACACTAAGGCGAGTTCTCAGAGAACTCGGAAGTACACCGGCCATATTATATGATCAGTCAAGTTGGCCCTTGATAAATGTGCAACCCACAGTGGCTTCATCAGTAGGCCTCCTGCAGTGCTCCTTCTTTCTTATGTTCTTATGTTTATAAATGTGAATGTTGCACATCCAGGGAGACACTAAGCCCAGCCTCACCATACTGAGGAGCAGCCTCAGCCCAGCCTCACCATACTGAGGAGCAGCCTCAGCCCAGCCTCACCATACTGAGGAGCAGCCTCAGCCCAGCCTCACCATACTGAGGAGCAGCCTAAGCCCAGCCTCACCATACTGAGGAGCAGCCTAAGCCCAGCCTCACCCTACTGAGGAGCAGCCTAAGCCCAGCCTCACCATACTGAGGAGCAGCCTAAGCCCAGCCTCACAATACTGAAGAGCAGCCTCAGCCCAGCCTCACCCTACTGAGGAGCAGCCTAAGCCCAGCCTCACCATACTGAGGAGCAGCCTCAGCCCAGCCTCACCATACTGAGGAGCAGTCTAAGCCCAGCCTCACCATACTGAGGAGCAGCCTAAGCCCAGCCTCACCATACTGAGGAGCAGCCTAAGCCCAGCCTCACCATACTGAGGAGCAGCCTCAGCCCAGCCTCACCCTACTGAGGAGCAGCCTAAGCCCAGCCTCACCATACTGAGGAGCAGCCTCAGCCCAGCCTCACCATACTGAGGAGCAGCCTAAGCCCAACCTCACCCTACTGAGGAGCAGCCTCAGCCCAGCCTCACCATACTGAGGAACAGCCTCAGCCCAGCCTCACCATACTGAGGAGCAGTCTAAGCCCAGCCTCCCCATACTGAGGAGCAGCCTAAGCCCAACCTCACCCTACTGAGGAGCAGCCTAAGCCCAGCCTCACCATACTGAGGAGCAGCCTAAGCCCAGCCTCACCATACTGAGGAGCAGCCTCAGCCCAGCCTCACCATACTGAGGAGCAGCCTAAGCCCAGCCTCACCATACTGAGGAGAAGCCTCAGCCCAGCCTCACCCTACTGAGGAGCAGCCTCAGCCCAGCCTCACCCTACTGAGGAGCAGCCTTACAGGGTACACCAAACCCGGACTTCAACACTCCCTCAACCCCAACTCTTCTTCTCTTTCAAGGACTAAACTCAAAGCAAACTATAATCTACCTCCATCCTCCCCCCATCACTTCCATTCCCGTCCCCCATCAGTGCAAGACTCTGACAACCCCACCCCCTTCCCATCTCCTAATTCCCTTTTCCTTTGCTCCTCACCCATCCCCATCCTCCCTCACCCATCCCCATCCTTCCTCACCCATCCCCATCTTTCCTCACCCATCCCCATCCTTCCTCACCCATATCCATCCTTCCTCAACCATACCCATCCATCCTCACCCACTCCCTCCCTCACCCATCCCAATCCTCCATCCTCCATCACCATTCTCCATCACCCATCCCAATCCTCCCTCACCCATCACCATCCTCCCTCACCCATACCCATCCTCCCTCACCCATCCCCATCCTCCTTCACAATACCCATCATCCCTCACCCATACCCATTTTCCTTCACCCATACCCATCTTCACCCATACCCATCCTCCCTCCCTCATCCCCATCCTCCTTCACCCATACCCATCCTCTCTCACCCATACCCATTTTCCTTCACCCATACCCATCTTCACCCATACCCATTCTCCCTCCCTCATCCCCATCCTCCCTCACCCATACCCATTTTACTTAACCCATACCCATCCTCTCTCACCCATCCTCATGCTCTCATACCCATCCTCCCTCACCCATTCCCATCCCCCCTCATCTATCCCCATCCTTCCTCATCTATCCCCATGCCATCTTACCCATCAACATCCTCCCTTACCCATCCCCATCCTCCCTCACTCATCCCCATCCTCCCTCACCCATACCCCTGGGCTCACCCCCTTCCACTACAATACAATTATTATTTTTTATGTGGTACAAAATAATGTAGTTTACAAGTAATGTAATATTGAAAGGCACAAAAGAAAGCCACTAATATGCAGTGCATTTTGGGCAAATATTGCAAGATTCACCCCGTAAATCCAACCCTTGCCCTGACCACCGACCTCCGTATTTCCCTATACCACTGGCACATGGGCAAGAACCAGGGAAACAGGACCCTCCCCCAAAAATATATATATATATATATATATATATATATATATATATATATATATATAAGACAGTAAATGAAAATAAAGAAAGTGTGGTACACGACTACAGATGAGATAATGAGAGTGATGAATGGAAAGAGTGGACGGTGGAGGCATTACTAGACATTATGGCAATAACAGAGACCAAGCTCACAGAGGTGATAGCTGATGCACTCTTCCCATGATATCAAATCATGAGAAAGGACAGAAGAAATAGAGGAGGTGGAGGAGTAGCATTAGTAATCAAGAACCAGTAGAATTGAGATGAGTGAAATAAATTACGAAGGCTCAGATGACTACATAATAGGAAAACTCTGAACAGGAGACTAAGACAGCACTATGACGACAAGGCGATGGTGGTCATGTTAGTAGATGTGGTTAGAAGAGCTCAGATAGACAGTACAAAACTACAGATCATGAGAGACTTTAACCATAAAGAAATAGACTGGGAGAATCTGGAGGCACACATGGAACCAAACACATGAACTAAGTTGATGGAGGTGTTAGTGGGAAGTTTCACGAGTCAACATGTCAGGGACACAAGTTGAGAGGTGACGAATCAGCCATGCTGAGCCTTGTGTTCATCCTAAGTGACACTGATGTAGCGGACATTGAATACAATAGGGCGTCACTGCTAATGACCTTGCAATACTAAGGTTTGAATACCTTATCGAAGAGAACGTGGATAGAAACAGAGTATGAAGACAGTCAGACCTGACTTGATAAGAAGAGACTATGCAGTCACAAGACACTACTTAAGTGGAGTCCCGTGGGAAAGAAAGTTAGATAGAAAGACAGTGAACGAAATGGACTGTATAGGTGGAAATGGCCGAGAGGGAGAGGAGAAATCCATACTCTGCAGCAGAAGAAACGCAGACAAGAACAAAGAGCTCATGGCTCACCCAGAGGTGCAGGAAGGCAAAAGCTAAAAGAGCAAGAGCATGGAAGAAAAGAATACTGGAGAATAGGGAAGCGAGCAGAAGAGCCAGAAACGAATACCACACCAATTTGAAACCCACGTGTGATAAAGCACGTCAAGAAGGTGGAAAAAGTCAAAGGATTGCAACGAGACTAGTCCTATAGCTGAAGGGTCTGAGCTATGATGAGAGACTAATGGAACTTAACCTGTTGACATTAGAGGACAGAAGAACCAGAGGTGACTTGATTATGACGTACAAAATACCGAGAGGAATTGAGAGTGTGGACAGGGCAAGTTTTGGAGAGGCGGGTCTCAGGTACACGAGGTCACAACACAAGTGAGTCATAACAATGTTAGGAAGTACTTCATTGGCCTTAGAGTGGTCGGGAAGTGGAATGACCTAGACAGCGAAGTGGTAGACGCAGGACCCACACGTAGTTTTAAAAATGGGTATGACAGGGTGATGGGTTAGTTAACCACAAGTTGAAGAATGAGACACTTGGGCAACATTTGGGAATCTTTATTGGGAAAACGTTTAGTCAACCAGTGGCTTCTTCAGTCCAATACAGAGAAGAACGGTGGAAGATGAGGAGTTTGAGGTAATCAGTCCCAGCCTGGAGTCTGTGTGTTCATATTGATGGACTGAACACAGACTCCAGGCCGAGGGACTGATTACCTCAAACTCTTCCTCATCTTCCACCGTTCTTCTCTGTATTGGACTAAAGAAGCCAAATGTTGAACTAGTGTCTCAGGTATGATAGGACCCCACCAGACACAAGGAAACCCCAGTTGCTGCCAAAGGAGTTTCTTAGACATATGATGACCCGCAGCTGAAGCTTTTGGTCATCTGACCGAGGCCTTCCACTGGCTTACCACCCCACCCCTTTAAAAATTAAGGATTTATTTTTTAAAGGAGCGGAGGCAGTAACCAACACCAGCAACCACAAAGAGACCATCTCCCAGCAGACTGGTGGACAACCAGAGTTACAGACTCAACCAGGATATCCCCGGAGACCCACTTCTCTCTCTCTCCTGTTGAAATAACCTTTGTGCTCTCTCCCTCCTTCCCTTCCTCTCTCCCTCCTTCCCTCCGTCTCTCACTCCTTCCCTCCCTCTTTCCCTCCTTCCCTCCCTCTCTCACTCCTTCCCTCCTGGGTTTTTATTCTTCTTGTCTTTGTTTTACTTTTATGTGTTAAACAGTGGTTCTTATTTTTAGTCAGAGACAAAAATTTGAAGTTGGTTGTTGAAGGTTCACTTTTGTCTTAGTTGTTATGTAGTGCCGAGATTGACACCATCTTCTTACTCTGCTTCCTCTCACTCTTTCTTCTCTTACAATTCCCCTTCTTCCTCCGCTTCTCCCGCCGTCTTCTCCTCCTCCTCCTTCTCGTCCTCTTCCTCCTCCTCCTCCCCTTCTTCCTCTTCCTCCTCCTCCTCCTCGTCCTCTTCCTCCTCCTCGTCCTCTTCTTCCTCCTCCTCCTCCTCCTTCTCTTCCTCCTCCTCCTCCTCCTCTTCTTCCTCCTCCTCCTCCTCTTCCTCCTCCTACTCTTCCTCCTCCTCCTTCTCCTGCAGGAAGCCTCATTCTCTCCCTAGAAACTCACCTCGGCATTAATCACAATGTAGAAAATTTTGTTTCATATATTTCTCTTGTTCCCCTTGTCTCCCCTCAACTCTGGTGGTTCCTTGTCTCCCCTCAACTCTGGTGGTACCTTGTCTCCCCTCAACTCTGGTGGTTCCTTGTCTCCCCTCAACTCTGGTGGTTCCTTGTCTCCCCTCAACTCTGGTGGTTCCTTGTCTCCCCTCAACCCTGGTGGTTCCTTGTCTCCCCTCAACTCTGGTGGTTCCTTGTCTCCCCTCAACTCTGGTGGTTCCTTGTCTCCCCTCAACTCTGGTGGTTCCTTGTCTCCCTCAACTCTTGTGGTTCCTTATCTCCCTCAACTCTGGTGGTTCCTTGTCTCCCTCAACTCTTGTGGTTCCTTGTCTCCCCTCAACTCTGGTGGTTCCTTGTCTCCCCTCAACTCTTGTGGTTCCTTGTCTCCCCTCAACTCTGGTGGTTCCTTGTCTCCCCTCAACTCTGGTGGTTCCTTGTCTCCCCTCAACTCTTGTGGTTCCTTGTCTCCCCTCAACTCTGTTGGTTCCTTGTCTCCCCTCAACTCTGGTGGTTCCTTGTCTCCCCTCAACTCTGGTGGTTCCTTGTCTCCCCTCAACTCTGGTGGTTCCTTGTCTCCCCTCAACTCTTGTGGTTCCTTGTCTCCCCTCAACTTTGGTGGTTCCTTGTCTCCCCTCAACTCTGGTGGTTCCTTGTCTCCCCTCAACTCTTGTGGTTCCTTGTCTCCCCTCAACTCTGGTGGTTCCTTGTCTCCCCTCAACTCTGGTGGTTCCTTGTCTCCCCTCAACTCTGGTGGTTCCTTGTCTCCCCTCAACTCTGGTGGTTCCTTGTCTCCCCTCAACTCTGGTGGTTCCTTGTCTCCCCTCAACTCAGGTGGTTCCTTGTCTCCCCTCAACTCTGGTGGTTCCTTGTCTCCCTCCACACACACACCTCACAGACACACACACACACACAAGACGCAAAAGTGTCTCTGTTCGCAGATGATGTGAAATTAATGAGGAGAATCAAATCAGATAAGGACCAAGCAGGACTTCAGAGAGACCTGGACAAGCTGGACATCTGGTCTAGCAACTGGCTTCTCGAATTTAATCCCACCAAATGCAAAGTCATGAAGATCGGGGAAGGGGAAAGAAGACAGCTGACAGTGTACAGGCTAGGTGGACAAAGGCTGCAAACCTCGTTAAAGGAGAAAGACCTTGGGGTGAGCATAACACCAAGCACGTCTCCGGAAACACACATCAATCAGATAACTGCGGCAGCATATGGGCGACTAGCAAACCTAAGATTAGCGTTCCGTTACCTTAACAAGGAATCGTTCAAGACACTGTATACCGTGTACGTCAGGCCCATACTAGAGTATGCAGCACCAGTCTGGAACCCACACCTGGTCAAGCACGTAAAGAAATTAGAGAAAGTGCAAAGGTTTGCGACAAGGTTAGGGGACTGTCCTACGAAGAAAGGTTGAGGGAAATAGGACTAACAATACTGGAGGACAGAAGGGTTAGAGGAGACATGATAACGAAGTACAAAATACTGCGGGGAATCGACAAGGTGGATAGTGACAGGATGTTCCAGAGAGGGAACACAGAAACAAGGAGTCACAATTGGAAGATGAAGACTCAGATGAGTCAAAGGGATGTTAGGAAGATTTCTTCAGCCAAGAGTTGTCAGGAAGTGGAATAGTCTAGCAAATGATGTAGTGGAGTCAGGAACCATACATAGCTTTAAGACGAGGTATGATAAAGCTCATGGAGCAGGGAGAGAAGAGACCCAGTAGCGGACAGTGAAGAGGCGGGGCCAGGAGCTGAGTCTCGACCCCTGCAACCACAATTAGGTGAGTACACACACACACCTCTCTCTCTCTCACACACACACACACACTCTCTCTCACACATACACATACACACACACACACACACCTCTCACACACACACACACACACACACACACACACACCTCACACACACACACCTCACACACACACACACACACACACACACACCTCACACACACACGCACACTGCGTCATCAACGTGTCGCAACACTCAACATTTGCAACATTAAGTCATTGCAGTGTCTTCTAAAGTCAACATCAGCTCTCTAGGTTTCCTCATTAACTCTCAATGGAATACTGCTTAATTGTTTTCGAAACTGCGCCTTTAAGTTGTTTTTCTGCGCTGCGCAGTCTGCAGTGCGCAATCTGCAGTGTGCAGTCTGCAGTGCGCAGTCTGCAGTGCGCAGTCTGCAGTGCGCAGTCTGCAGTGTGCAGTCTGCAGTGCGCAGTCTGCAGTGCGCAGTCTGCAGTGTGCAGTCTGCAGTGGGGGGGGGGGGGGGGGGGGGGGGGGGGGGGGGGGGGGGGGGGGGGGGGGGGGGGGGGGGGGGGGGGGGGGGGGGGGGGGGGGGGGGGGGGGGGGGGGGGGGGGGGGGGGGGGGGGGGGGGGGGGGGGGGGGGGGGGGGGGGGGGGGGGGGGGGGGGGGGGGGGGGGGGGGGGGGGGGCCCCCCCCCCCCCCCCCCCCCCCCCCCCCCCCCCCCCCCCCCCCCCCCCCCCCCCCCCCCCCCCCCCCCCCCCCCCCCCCCCCCCCCCCCCCCCCCCCCCCCCCCCCCCCCCCCCCCCCCCCCCCCCCCCCCCCCCCCCCCCCCCCCCCCCGTTTGCAACAGGAAGGGGATAGTCTGGCAAGTAGTAGTGGAGGAGAACCATACAGCTTAAGACAGGTGATAAATAGGAGAAGGGAGAGGACCTAGTACGACAGTGAAGGAGGACAGGAGCTGGTCTGACCCCTGCAACCAAATAGGTGAGACATACAAAATACCGGGAATAGATAAGGTGGACAGAGACAGATTTTCCAGAGGACATCCCAGAAACAAGGGGTCACAATTGGAAGCTGGCAGATGGTGTAGTGTCTTAGTTTAGCGTAAATGTCCTCATAGAAGAATTGTGGGTAATCCTAACTACATGGTGCTTTTTTTTTTTTTTTTTTTTTTTTTTTTTTGAAATATTTAATTTCTTCATAGTATAGCTTCCTATAACATCCTTACTCGTATGGGATTTTTTTTTCCAAAGTAAGCCGCCCCCTGGCAAAATAAAATGTAGGTACAGCTATGGGTGTGATAGCGCCTAATTCAAGACAGCAGGGAAACGTCCGTCTGTGGGAAGACAATATTGTCATTAGATTTCAGAGAAGAAAGAAAAAGTTGACAGGCTTTTCTTCTCTTAAATCTAATACCAATATTGTCATCCCTTCTTCCGACAAAGGTGATTCTGTGGTTGTCCTTGATCGCAAGGAATGAAGGGGCCTGGTAGTCCTGCCACCCAGGAATAGTTACAAACATGACCGTGGGAGTCTCACTCTGGGTGTTTCTGGCCACCTGCCATCCAAAACAATTTCTTCAGCCGAGTCCCCGCAGGTAAGGCCAGGATTCTCAGATTTTTTCCAGGATATTGCCCGTGTTACGACCATAACTGTAACTGGCTCAGATACACAGCTTTTGATGTCCAATACAGCGTCCGGAGACGCCCTGCAAGAAACAACATCGGTACCCATAAGTAACGCATCTTTCATCGGAATTTTCCCTTTAAATATCCTTAAAAAATATTTGGTATCAATCAGTATTTTATGTAGCGGTAGATAAATTACTACAACACCATATATGCTTCTAACAGAACAGGTACTTCCTACTTCATCCCTTAACAAGGGATGAGGTAGGAAGCACCTCATCCCTTAACAAGGGATGAGGTAGGAAGCACCTCATCCCTTAACAAGGGATGAGGTAGGAAGCACCTCATCCCTTAACAAGGGATGAGGTAGGAAGCACCTCATCCCTTAACAAGGGATGAGGTAGGAAGCACCTCATCCCTTAACAAGGAACAGTAAGCTTTGGTGCCCCTGAATACTTTAATACAGTCAGATGACTCTGATTATCTTAACGAGACATTACTCTCACGAGACATTACTCTCACGAAACATTACTCTCAGAGACTCCTCTAGACATTACTCTCAGAACATTACTCTCACGAGACATTACCTCCGAGACATACTCTCACGAGACATTACTTCCGGACATTACTCTCACGAGACATTACTCTCACGAGACTTACTCTCACGAGACATTACTCTCAGAACATTACTCTCACGAGACATTCTCTCACAGACATTACTCTACAGCATTACTCCTGAACATTACTCTACGAGCATTACTTCAGAGACATTACTCATCTTAACAAGGGATTACTAGAGACACTCATCCCTAAGGATTAGTAGGAGACCTCTCCCTTACTAGAGACATTCCTACGGGATTACTCAGAGACATCTCTCCCTACGGACAGTACTGTCCTGATGACATACTTTAGAGACTCATTATCTACGAGACAATTACTCTCACGAGACATTACTCTCACGAGACATTACTCACGAGACATTATCTCACGAGACATTACTCTCACGAGACATTACTCTCACGAGACATTACTCTCACGAGACATTACTCTCACGAGACATTACTCTCACGAGACATTACTCTCACGAGACATTACTCTCACGAGACATTACTCTCACGAGACATTACTCTCACTTTTCCCATCTCGTCCTGGGACACTTGAGTGTAAGTTACAGAAAAAATGCTGCCAATGGGCTTGTGACTGTTGGACTTACTCGTTTTCCAGACTTGTCACTTCCTGAGGACCGTCCCTGGAGTGTGCAACAGCCGGTGATAGCATGACGCTCTTGTGACAGTATTTACACCTCACAGACTCCAGGTCTTGTCTTTGCTAATGCTTGTTGTTGCTTATAGTTGCACTGTTGTTCACTCAGCATCACTCTTCACAGTACCCCAAAAACTTTTTCCTGGGGTGACCATCAGTAGAGAACTGTCGGGAGGAAGATTTAGTGTAATGGTCTCTCACAGACAGAGATTCGACTCAAGTCTCAAAAGTATCTGCCAAATTAGCTGTTGCTATTACTAATGTGGTCCTTAGGTGACGTACGTGTATCTGGACTAACAGCCTGAAATCACTGAAACTGGACCCATCCATTGATTTATACCACTTAACGAAGACTGATGACTGCACTATGGGAACGATGCCTGACTGATTCTTTCACAGTAGTCACATACTATGTGGTCAAACTGTTGTTGCTGATAACTGTTTTACACATTGATTCATTCTGTTTATAAGACTGTCAGGCTGACACCTGTTCAGTTTAAACTCGCATGTACTGATGTGCATCTGAAGATCGTAGCTTTCACAACGCTGTAATTCACAGCATCCTCATCACGCAAGCTAGAAGCATCTTCATGTGTCTTACACAGCGGCCATTGCAGTCCTCGGGGCCTAATTCGCAAATGACTTGAATTGGTCAGGCTCAGCTTTAAAAAAAAAAGTGGTATTAACGACGCAAGTTTCGCACACTAAAACACTCACACAGGTACAACGATGTTGTCTCCTCTTTATCATATTTTTTCTTGGCGAAATCATGTTCTTCCCTTGTTTGATCGAGAGTAAGTTTGACTAATCCGAGTGCCAACGAAGCAGGTGGGTCCTGAGCTAAGACTGCTCTACCACCACTTGCCTTTACGACTGGCGCATTATCAGGTAAATGTTCAGGAATATGGTCACTGTCATTACAAGCAAGGAAATGCAGTGGGTAGCGGACACTGACACGAGCTGTGTATTAGACACCCCTGGTGCAGTCATCACTGCAGTCATCACTGACCAATGAGAACTGAGTTGGAGGCACATTAATTCACGAAGCTGCAGTTAAATGTTGGTAGTATTTATTGCCAAATGGAGGAATAATACGCTAGCAACGCTGTAAAGACATTCTGGGCAGAGTATACGAGGTACATGTTAATTTACTCTCGTTGGTGCAATAACGCAATGTGTAATAATGCAATGTGCTTCACAATGCAAGGTAGCAACAACAAAAGTCATCATCAACATAGAGTACTAAAAGAAAGGCGACCAGCAATGCAGAGCAACAATAAAGTAATATAAGAACATGCTTCAGGACAGCCACCCCATATTACGAACACAGGTATTGTAACATAGCCTGCTGAACCTGGCCCTACTAACAGAACATCAAGGCTTTCAACTAATTAAGTATCCACCATTTACAACATTTATGGCAGATACCAGAACATAAATAGTTCACCATGACTCACGAAATCGTAATAACACAAGTGCAAAGAAACCACGGAACAGGTGGGACTTTAATCCACGGAAAGTGAGTTTTAGGACTGGCTAGCCATACACGGAGAGGGTTTCGGGGTTTAACACTCCCGCGGTCCGGTCCGTGACCAGGCCTCGTGCCTCGCGCCATGGGTTCAAACCTTCACTCATTCCCTGATTAGTTTAACAAACTATTCCCAGATATCAATAATTACATGGGTCAAAACGAAAATAAATAATGCAAGATCAAGGTCACTGGTGACATGGTCTTCAGACAACTAGGTTAAATGAAACCAAACAAATCACCAGACCCTGGAGAACTGTTTACAAAGGTTCTAATAAAATGTAAGGAGGAACTTAGCAAACCATTAGCTAATTTCTTCAACAGATCACAACAAAGTGGAAAATGACCAATGTGATACCCATTTACACAATTGGATAACTCTTTAGCTACAAATTAGTCCAATTAGTTGTGGAGAAAGTTGATGGAATCAATAATTGTTGATGAAGTTTGAATCTACCTTGATTGATAAATTTTAATCAATGATTCTTAGCACTGTTTTACAAAGGCACGTTCTTGCCTTAAAAATTGACTAATCTTTCTTACTAAGATATTTGAAGTATATATTGTGTATAGGAGTTCCACAGAATAATAATGAATAAAATAGCGGCATATGGTATAGGGCGAAAGTATGGTTGACTGATAGGCAAAAACGAGGTGCATAAATGGGGTAAAATCCGGTTGGGAATCCGTTACAAGTGGCGTGCCACGGGGGTCAACACTGTGACCCTTGTTATTCACAATCTACATACACAACATAAATAAGGGAATACATAGCAATATAAGCAAGTTTGCTGATGACACTAAAATAGACCCTCAAATAATTTGTGATGGCAGAGCAGGGCAGGGTTTTAAGGCATGGGTTTTAGGGGCTGCAGCCCAGGGTCCTCCGCCAGGTATGGGCTGCAGCCCAGGGTCCTCCGCCAGGTAGGGGCTGTAGCCCAGGGTCCTCCGCCAGCTGGAGGACCTCCAAAGATCCAGTGATAAGTGTTGACAGTTACTGCTGTAAGTTTATAATTATAGTTTGTTATTACATCACGTATATGATGAACTCTTGAATATTTGGATTATTTTTTTTCAGTTTGAAAATATCACTGGAGGCCTCACAGTACCTGTAGCCCAGGAGCCTCACAGCACCTGTAGCCCAGGAGCCTCACAGTACCTGTAGCCCAATAGCCTCACAGTACCTGTAGCCCAGGAGCATCACAGTACCTGTAGCCCAGGAGCCTCACAGTACCTGTAGCCCAGGAGCCTCACAGTACCTGTAGCCCAGGAGCCTCACAGTACCTGTAGCCCAGGAGCCTCACAGTACCTGTAGCCCAGGAGCCTCACAGTACCTGTAGCCCAGGAGCCTCACAGTACCTGTAGCCCAGGAGCCTCACAGTACCTGTAGCCCAGGAGCCTCACAGTACCTGTAACGCAGGAACCTCACAGTACCTGTAGCCCAGGAGCCTCACAGTACCTGTAACGCAGGAGCCTCACAGTACATGTAGCCCAGGAGCCTCACAGTACTTGTAACCCAGGAGCCTCACAGTACCTGTAGCCCAGAAGCCTCACAGTACCTGTAGCCCAGGAGCTTCACAGTACCTGTAGCCCAGGAGCCTCACAGTACCTGTAGCCCAGGAGCCTCACAGTACCTGATACCCAGAAGCCTCACAGTACCTGTAGCCCAGGAGCCTCGCAGTACCTGTAGCCAAGGAGCCTCACAGTACCTGTAGCCCAGGAGCCTAACAGTACCTGATACCCAGGAGCCTCACAGTACCTGTATCCCAGGAGCCTCACTGTACCTGTAGCCCAGGAGCTTCACAGTACCTGTAGCCCAGGAGCCTCACAGTACCTGTAGCCCAGGAGCTTCACAGTACCTGTAGCCCAGGAGCTTCACAGTACCTGTAGCCCAGGAGCCTCACAGTACCTGTAACCCAGGAGCCTCACAGTACCTGTAGCCCAGGAGCCTCACAGTACCTGTAGCTCAGGAGCCTCACAGTACCTGTAGCCCAGGAGCCTCACAGTACTTGTAACCCAGGAGCCTCACAGTACCTGTGAGCCCAGAAGCCTCACAGTACTTGTAACCCAGGAGCCTCACAGTACCTGTAGCCCAGAAGCCTCACAGTACCTGTAGCCCAGGAGCCTCACAGTACCTGTAGCCCAGGAGCCTCACAGTATCTGATCCCAGGGGGCCTCACAGTACCTGTAGCCCAGGAGCCTCACAGTACCTGTAGCCCAGGGGCCTCACAGTACCTGTAGCCCAGGAGCCTCACAGTATCTGTAGCCCAGGGGCCTCACAGTACCTGTAGCCCAGGAGCCTCACAGTACCTGTAGCCCAGGGGCCTCACAGTACCTGTAGCCCAGGAGCCTCACAGTACCTGTAGCCCAGGAGCCTCACAGTACCTGTAGCCCAGGAGCCTCACAGTACCTGTAGCCCAGGAGCCTCACAGTACCTGTAGCCCAGGAGCCTCACAGTACCTGTAGCCCAGGAGCCTCACAGTACCTGTAGCCCAGAAGCCTCACAGTACCTGTAGCCCAGGAGCCTCACAGTACCTGTAGCCCAGGAGCCTCACAGTACCTGTAGCCCAGGCTGCGAGTTGTGTTGTGAACCCAGGCTGCGAGTTGTGTTGTGAGCCCAGGCTGCGAGTTGTGTTGTGAGCCCAGGCTGCGAGTTGTGTTGTGAACCCAGGCTGCGAGTTGTGTTGTGAGCCCAGGCTGCGAGTTGTGTTGTGAGCCCAGGCTGCGAGTTGTGTTGTGAACCCAGGCTGCGAGTTGTGTTGTGAGTCCAGGCTGCGAGTTTTGTTGTGAACCCAGGCTGCGAGTTGTGTTGTGAGCCCAGGCTGCGAGTTGTGTTGTGAACCCAGGCTGCGAGTTGTGTTGTGAGTCCAGGCTGCGAGTTTTGTTGTGAACCCAACCTGCGAGTTGTGTTGTGATCCCAGGCTGCGAGTTGTGTTGTGAGCCCAGGCTGCGAGTTGTGTTGTGATCCCAGGCTCCGAGTTGTGTTGTGAGCCCAGGCTGCGAGTTGTGTTGTGAACCCAGGCTGCGAGTTGTGTTGTGAGTCCAGGCTGCGAGTTTTGTTGTGAACCCAGGCTGCGAGTTGTGTTGTGAACCCAGGCTGCGAGTTGTGTTGTGATCCCAGGCTGCGAGTTGTGTTGTGAACCCAGGCTGCGAGTTGTGTTGTGATCCCAGGCTGCGAGTTGTGTTGTGAACCCAGGCTGCGAGTTGTGTTGTGAACCTACGTGGTTAGCAATCTTGCTTCTTAAGACACATCCAAAGATTCTAATAATGTGAGATCTTAGTGCTGTCGGGCTATAGTTGTTTGTTTTGTGATAGTTATACAGCCATCTTTGTGGAGTGGAGCTGTGTCAGTGGCTGTGGGATGACGCCTGTACTTAGTATTTTGTCCATAGTGAGTTGTGCGAGAGTTTGGAACAGAGTGCAGGAGTGTGCTATCAGTGGATTTTCCAAGTCGACAAGGGGTTCGGATTATGTCCAGTAATTATGGAAATGTTAGCAACGTTTTGAGTCTTGTCCATGAAGCAACTCGTTCAGACCGATTATTGACTCACTGAACATAGTCAGTATAAGTTTAGGTACACGTTTTATCTTTAAGCAAGAGACTGATACCGGATGTAGTAGATGCTCCGGATTCTGCCCAGAAGAAATGTTTTCGATTTCTTTCAATATCAATCATCAATATCCCTCCATGTTGAGTCACTCTCCCAGGGGAGATAGGAAGGTATATCCCTCCATGTTGAATCACTCTCCCAGGGGAGATAGGAAGGTACATCCCTCCATGTTGAGTCACTCTCCCAGGAGAGATAGGAAGGTACATCCCTCCATGTTGAGTCACTCTCCCAGGAGAGATAGGAAGGTATATCCCTCCATGTTGAGTCACTCTCCCAGGAGAGATAGGAAGGTACATCCCTCCATGTTGAGTCACTCTCCCAGGAGAGATAGGAAGGTATATCCCTCCATGTTGAGTCACTCTCCCAGGGGAGATAGGAAGGTATATCCCTCCATGTTGAGTCACACTCCCAGGGGAGATAGGATAGTACATCCCTCCATGTTGAGTCACACACCCAGGGGATATAGGATGGTACATCCCTTCTTGTTGAGACATACCCAGGGGATATAGGATGGTACATCCCTTCTTGTTGAGTTAATCTCCCAGGGGAGATAGGATGGTACATCCCTTCTTGTTGAGTTAATCTCCAAGGGGAGATAGGATGGTACATCCCTTCTTGTTGAGTCACTCTCACAGGGGATATAGGATAGTACATCCCGTCTTGTTGAGTCACTCTCACAGGGGATATAGGAAGGTATATCCCTTCTTGTTGAGTCACTCTCCCAGGGGATATAGGAAGGTATATCCCTTCTTGTTGAGTCACTCTCCCAGGGGATATAGGATGGTACATCCCTTCTTATTGAGTCACTCTCCCAGGGGATATAGGATGGTACATCCCTTCTTATTGAGTCACTCTCCCAGGGGATATAGGATGGTACATCCCTTCTTATTGAGTCACTCTCCAGGGATATAGGATGGTACATCCCTTCTTATTGAGTCACTCTCCCAGGGGATATAGGATGGTACATCCCTTCTTGTTGAGTCACTCTCCCAGGGGATATAGGATGGTACATCCCTTCTTGTTGAGCCACTCTCCCAGGGGATATAGGATGGTACATCCCTTCTTGTTGAGCCACTCTCCCAGGGGATATAGGATGGTACATCCCTTCTTGTTGAGTCACTCTCACAGGGGATATAGGATGGTACATCCCTTCTTGTTGAGTCGCTCTCACAGGGGATATAGGATGGTACATCCCTTCTTGTTGAGCCACTCTCCCAGGGGAGATAGGATGGTACATCCCTTCTTGTTGAGTCACTCTCCCAGGGGATATAGGATGGTACATCCCTTCTTGTTGAGCCACTCTCCCAGGGGATATAGGATGGTACATCCCTTCTTGTTGAGTCACTCTCCCAGGGGATATAGGATGGTACATCCCTTCTTGTTGAGTCACTCTCCCAGGGGAGGGGATATAGGATGGTACATCCCTTCTTGTTGAGTCACTCTCACAGGGGATATAGGATGGTACATCCCTTCTTGTTGAGTCACTCTCCCAGGGGATATAGGATGGTACATCCCTTCTTGTTGAGCCACTCTCCCAGGGGATATAGGATGGTACATCCCTTCTTATTGAGCCACTCTCCCAGGGGATATAGGATGGTACATCCCTTCTTGTTGAGTCACTCTCCCAGGGGATATAGGATGGTACATCCCTTCTTGTTGAGCCACTCTCACAGGGGATATAAGATGGTACATCCCTTCTTATTGAGCCACTCTCCCAGGGGATATAGAATGGTACATCCCTTCTTGTTGAGCCACTCTCCCAGGGAATATAGGATGGTACATCCCTTCTTATTGAGTCACTCTCCCAGGGGATATAGGATGGTACATCCCTTCTTGTTGAGCCACTCTCGCAGGGGATATAGGATGGTACATCCCTTCTTATTGAGTCACTCTCCCAGGGGATATAGGATGGTACATCTCTTCTTATTGAGTCACTCTCCCAGGGGATATAGGATGGTACATCTCTTCTTATTGAGTCACTCTCCCAGGGGATATAGGATGGTACATCACTTCTTATTGAGTCACTCTCCCAGGGGATATAGGATGGTACATCCCTTGTTGTTGAGTCACTTTCCCAGGGGATATAGGATGGTACATCCCTTCTTGTTGAGCCACTCTCCCAGGGGATATAGGATGGTACATCCCTTCTTGTTGAGTCACACACCCAGGGGATATAGGATGGTATGTATCCACACATTATTAACGTGCTTTGAACTAGCGCATATGCGTATATACGACGAAAGACGCATACCTCTCAGTGTATATATCCTCAAGTATATTTACGACAGTCCGGTAGAGGCGTGGTTATACTCCAGAGTTGGTAGAGCAGCGGGATCGTAACTTCCTGTCTCCGGTTCGACTCCCCGCGATCAATGGAAAAAAAAAAAAAAGTGTTTATGGGAAATTATGTTGGTCACTTGTGTAATTTACAGAATTATATTTTTTTTGTTAGTGTGGTGATGAGTTGATGTGCTTGCAAGGGCTCGTGATGCAAGAAAATGGAGCTGTCTTCCTTTGTCGTGTCAGAATTGTTAGTTCAAACTTGTTAGTTCAAAATTGTTAGTACTAAATTGTTAGTTCCAAATTTTTAGTACAAAATTGTTAGTTCAAAATTTTTAGTACAAAATTGTTAGTTCAAAATTGTTAGTTCTAAATTGTTTTTTCAAAATTGTTATTTCAAAATTGTTAGTACAAAATTGTTAGTACAAAATTGTTAGTACAAAATTGTTAGTACAAAATTGTTAGTACAAAATTGTTAGTACAAAATTTTTAGTACAAAATTGTTAGTACAAAATTGTTAGTTAAAAATTGTTAGTTCAAAATTGTTAGTACAAAATTGTTAGTACAAAATTGTTAGTACAAAATTGTTAGTACAAAATTGTTAGTACAAAATTGTTAGTACAAAATTGATAGTTCAGAATTGTTAGTACAAACTTGTTAGTTAAAAATTGTTAGTTCAAAATTGTTAGTACAAAATTGTTAGTACAAAATTGTTAGTTCAAATTTGTTAGTACAAAATTGTTAGTTAAAAATCGTTAGTTCAGAATTGTTAGTACAAAATTGTTAGTACAAAATTGTTAGTTAAAAATTGTTAGTTCACAGTTATTAGTAGAAAATTGTTAGTTGAATACACTTACCTGTGGTGAGGGACTCCAGGCTGAGGTAAGTGTTATCACATTAACACCTTGATAGCCCACTTGTAACTCAACCTGTCATTGACCTGTCTTAACACTATTATTAACACGTTAATAACCTGTTATTTACCTGTTATTATCCTGTTAAAGGGCATATATTTGCCAGCTATTAATGACGGGAATTGAAACCTGTTATAGACTGTTATTTTGGCAGTGTTGTAATGACAGCTGGTGTTACTGACAGTGTTGTAATGACAGCTGGTGTCACTGACAGTGTTCTAGTGACAGCTGGTGTTACTGACAGTGTTGTAGTGACAGCTGGTGTCACTGACAGTGTTGTAGTGACAGCTGGTGTCACTGACAGTATTGTAGTGACAGCTGGTGTCACTGACAGTGCTGTAGTGATAGTTGATGTTATTGGCAATGTTGTAGTGACAGCTGGTGTTACTGATATTGTTGTAGTGACAGCTGGTGTTACTGACAGTGTTGTAGTGACAGCTGGTGTCACTGACAGTGTTGTAGTGACAGCTGGAGTTACTGACAGTGTTGTAGTGACAGCTGGTGTCACTGACAGTGTTGTAGTGACAGCTGGTGTCACTGACAGTATTGTAGTGACAGCTGGTGTCACTGACAGTGCTGTAGTGATAGTTGATGTTATTGGCAATGTTGTAGTGACAGCTGGTGTTACTTATATTGTTGTAGTGACAGCTGGTGTCACTGACAGTGTTGTAGTGACAGCTGGTGTCACTGACAGTGTTGTAGTAACAGCTGGTGTCACTGACAGTGTTGTAGTGACAGCTGGTGTCACTGACAGTATTGTAGTGACAGCTGGTGTCACTGACAGTGCTGTAGTGATAGCTGGTGTCACAGTCTTGTAGTAACAGCTGGTGTTATTGACAGTGTTGTAGTGACAGCTGGTGTTATTAATAGTGTTGTAGTGACAGTTGGTGTGTTGTTGAGAGTGTTGTAGTGACAGCTGGTGTTACTGGCAGAGTTGTACTGACAGCTGGTGTGGTATTGGTAGTGTTTCAGTGACAGCTGGTGTGGTATTGGCAGCGTTGTAGTGTCATGTAGGGGGGGGGGTAACGAAACGGAATAAGGGATAATAAGGGAATATGGGAGTATAGGGAGGAAGGAAGACAGGAGAGGTGTGTCGAGTGACGAGCGGAGGTCATGTGAGGTCACTGGTAACTACACCATCACCTCTCATTATCTCTACCACTACTCACCCTCTCAATACTTAAAATAAAATAATAAAATAAAGTATAAGAATAAAGAATAATAAGAATGTAACGGGGACCGTTACATACACTCAAACACAGTTTATTATTAAGTCCTTGTACAATAATATATTTGGGAACAGGAGAACACTATTGGGTTTGGACAATTTTGGATTGTACGGTCGATCACCATGGCCAGCCCTTCTAGGGCAGGGTAGGTGCCAAGGCTGGAGCTTGCTACCATCTGCGGCTCGCAAGTCTGTCCTTCCCGTCAGCCTCCTTGGGGTGGGGAAGGTGGCAGACCAGAGGGGCCTAGCATCTATCTACCTACCTGCCTTGTGCTAGTGGGGAAATATGGCTAGGCCTGGGGCCTGTTGGTCCCGCCGCTGAGGGGTACCCCCTCCCATGGGAGACATAGGTCTCTGTTACTCCCACGCCAGGGAGCCGGAGCCGGGTCGCCGTCTGGTAAAGACCCGGGCCGGGAGAATACCCGGTGAATCAACACCGAGCTATCGGTTAGTGAGAGATTCTCAAATTGTATACTTATTTTTGAAATTATCATTATGGTAAATCAAATTTTTTCTCATAGAACGTGTACCTTTAACATTACTGTTTATTAAGGGAGGTTCCTCGATTATCATGATGGCTTCTTAATACACTGAAATAGTTATTATTAATTACCTTGGATACACTGTAATTATTTTCTAATAAATTTAGATTATGTACAAAACGTATGTGATACGTGGTGTTGTATGGTGATATGTGGTGTTGTATGGTGGTACGTGATATGTTTTTTTTATTTAAAAGACATAGTTTATCATACAGAGTAAGTATTACTTTAAAGCATAACCAAAACATTAACATTAATTCCCAACAGGAAAAAACACATACCTATACATTAGGTAACCACACCATACTTCAAAACTTTAACATTGTTCAAACTTTAACATTGTTTAAAACTTTAACATTGTTCAAAACGTTTTGTTCAAAAAAAATTTTTAACATTGTTCAAAACTTTAACATTGTTCAAAACTTTAACAAGGACATTCTCATAAAGTTTTACAAGAAAACACGACTACTAAACAAAAACCATTCATAACACCTAAGTTGTTGTTTTTCTTCAAAAATTATTATAGTTTTATGAAAAACAGGTGATACACCAGCTGTCACTACAACACTGTACCCCATAACAAGAGGTAACACGACAACATCAACTCAAAAAGAAAAAACATATCAACAGGCTATCACTAACGTTGACAACACTATGTCTACAGCCCAACGTCATACAACCACACCGGAAAATCCGCCACAATACACGTTTAAGTTGCACACATAAAAACACTAGAAAAATACACGAATATATAGTCAGATGCTGTACACATTGTAAAATCAAACAAAAAAATAATAAACACAATACTAAAACAGAAGACCTGTATCCCACTCCACATACACCCGTAAAAAGTTTTCAAAAAACCTGAAAACCAGAAACTTGAACATACACAGCAAAAACATCAAAACATCAAAAGTGACCTATAAAATTGCAACAGAAACCTGGGCTATCTGCACCCAAGCACACCTGCACAATGTCTGTTGACAGGCACATAGAAACTCCTAAACTCTACGTTTAAACACAAGGAAAAATACTACCTCCAAGAGGAAAACCCCATATGCCTATTTCCCCTATGACGACCCCCCCCCCAACCCCTCCCCAGTCTGAGTCGTCACACACACCATAACCTTACCTGATCAACCCCCAAGAACCCCTGAAAACCCCCAAACCCCCTAACCCCACGATCCCACTCCAACCCATCCCATACAAGCACATCCCTATAGACCCACACCTAACCAACCAAACCATCAAGCAACCAAATTAACCTATCCAACCCTGAAACTGCCCTCCCTGCCCATTGTGCCCAACCTCCCCATTCTCCCCCACTCGACCAGTCTCCCTCGATAGTCACCTACATCATCCCCAAAACCCTAAAAGGGACAACATCGTCATTGTCCTATAATCCACAGAAAAAGCCTCAACCCAATTTCTCCCATATAAACCCTGATTCCTACATTTCGTCCGGTAAAAATGTGCCGCCAAAGCATGCACCCGCCTCCCACCCACTACCTCGCACATACCCCACGACACAAGTACATTAACCCCCTACGTACATTTTCCCGAAAACCTCCAACATCCAGGCTTAAAGCCCCTAACATCGAAATCCCACCCCCACCCACACTCCTAAGGACCCTTCCAAACCATTCCCGTACCTTGCCTAAATCTTCACAAAAATACACTGCATGATACAACGTATCCAAAATCCCACATTTCAAACAAGTACCCTCACCCGCTAAGCCAAGATCCCATGCAGGAATCGAAAAGCCGTCTCCCTAACCCTCGCCCTCAGCCTCAACTTCCGGAATGCTACCCATGTCTCCTGCCAATTATACTTTGGGTACTCTGCAACCCCATGCACGATACCCCCACCTACCCCCTAGCTTTTCCAAAACCCCACCCGAAAACCCCTCAGCTCCCTGACTACCAGTAATACCCTCAACATCGCCTCACATAATCACAGGTCATTTCCACTCCACCATCTCCAGACCTCACACATTACCACCCCCACACTCTTACCCCCCACCTCCACATATCTCTGCCTCACATATAACCCTATAAGCCTCCTATGTAAGGGTATCAACCCCAAACCTCCCTTACTAACCAGTGTCATGACAACCCCCTTACTGAGCCAATGTCTACCAAAACCCCATATATACTGCAACACTCTCCGTTGTAATAATTCAACATCCCTCCCCACAAGCGGGTACACCCTCGCCACATGCCACAATTTACTATACAGTAAGACATTCACTACCATGACCCTCTGCATTAACGTCACGTCTCCCGGTCTCCAACCATTCATGTGCCCTATTGTCGCTGCTACCACCTTAGAAGAATTTTCTTCCCTCGCCTTACTCGCGTCATTACAATAAATTATCCCACATATCTTCAAGCACTCGACACCATTCCAACCATACCTCAACCCCAATTA
Source organism: Cherax destructor (assembly GCA_009830355.1). Lineage (NCBI taxonomy): Eukaryota > Metazoa > Arthropoda > Malacostraca > Decapoda > Parastacidae > Cherax > Cherax destructor. The sequence continues at coordinate 39,162 of WNWK01015011.1, forward strand.
ACCCCCCCACCCATGTCCCAACCTCTAACAATTTAGATTTTACCCTGTTAATCCTCATCCCCGTATCTGCCCCAAAAACACCTATAATCCTACCTATGATATCTAACCCCTCCCATCCACCTACTAGAATTGTTGTGTCTTCGTCATAACCAACAATCCCTGACTCACAACCAGGTACCCGACCCCCTCCCCTACATCCATCAACACTAATCTATAAAAAGTGTCCTGCAAGCATGCAAACAGAATTTGCGACGAAGGGCACCCCTGCCGCAAACCCCGCTTCATGCTCACCATGTCTCCCACCCTCCCATTCACTTGAACCCGCACAAAAGCCCCCTCATACAACGTTTGGACCCAACCCACAACTTCATCCCCAAAACCCTGTTTACGAAGGATATCAAATAACATACTCCTATCTACACTGTCATATGCCGTTTCCCAATCAAGCCCTAACACCCCCCTCCTCATGACCCTCAATGAACGCCCTGATCCTACCATGCCCATTCCCCATACACCTCCCCGGTATCCCATATTGGCCACACTCTGTGGTAGAATCTAAAACTTTTTTAACCCTATTACCCAAAAGCCTTGCAAAATTTTTGTAATCCACACATAAAAGCGAAATAGCTCTGTAATCCCTAATCGATTCTACCACTTTCCCCTTAGGCACCAAAACTACAACTCCAGTGCACTGATCCTCTCCCATATACCCTACTTCCTTCAAACGATTGAAAACTTTCGTCGAACATTCCTTCAACACGCCCCGATGTTGAACATAAAAATCACTAGGTAAGCCATCGACTCCCGGCGCTTTAGCCATTTGCATACCCTTTATCGCTAACCACACCTCCTCCTCAGTTATACTACCCTCCATACCTTTCCTCTCCTCACTAATCCCTACCTGTATACCCTCCAAAACCTCTTCTTTTACACACACAACCCGCACATATAAAAGGAGAGGAGCTTACGACGATGTTTCGGTCCGACTTGGACCATTTACAAAGTCACACTGTGTGACTTTGTAAATGGTCCAAGTCGACCAAACGTCGTTGTAAGCTCCTCTCCTTATATGTGCTTGTGTTGTATTGTTCCAGTCACGGTATTGTGCCTTTTTGTTATTTATGGACCTCTTCTTTTGCCTCCACCTCCCCCAACCTCTGGTCTAGGTACCGCCGGAACCAAACATCCACAAACCCGCTAATACCCTCTGTCCACCATAGTACCTGTCCCTCCCTGTACCCTCCCAACTCCTCATGCACCTTCAAAGACGTCAACGTCATGCCCTGTCTCCTCTTACGAAACCCACGCAAGACAGTCAAGGACGGTTTGTCCCCCCACAGCACATCCTCAATGCCTGCCCTCACTCTTATAGCCTGGAATCTCTCATTCTGTATTTCCTTCAACTGACCCCTCAATACCTCTATGTCCTCCAGCCTGAAACCCCCCCCCCACATAACAATCCCTCAATTGCCCCTCCACATACCTCTGTAAGCCATAAGGCAAACGTGCCTCCTCTCGACCCTCTCGTTTATAAAATTCCTGAATGCCCACTTTCGCAACTCCATTCCACCAGCTCACCACATCTTCCCGTCTCTTCCCATCATTCCACATCCCCTCCCACCACTCCTCTAAACTCCTCCCACACAGTTCCCCCCGCAACAACCCCACGTTAAGCTTCCAATAACTAACCTATGTTCTAACAGCACCCTCCCATCCCAACACAACCAACACACCCCTGTGATCGGAAAACCCAATGTCAACACATTCCACACCCTCTACCATTGTTACGATCAGGGCTTCATCTATGGGCCTGTTTTGCCCAGTCGTAACAAGATTTTAAATAAAGGTATTGAAAAGGGGAGAATGACCCAAAAGGTCAAATTCATTGTAATTATTATACGATAATTCATATAATCCAATCATATGATCTAATAATTCTCTTTTACAATATATGTAACATCTGACTCATGGGCTCGTACAGTACTTCAAGGCTATAAGGTTGAATTCTTAAACTCAGAGAAAATCTACTCCTTGACAGTAGAGGGTGCGTGAACCTACTCGAACTAACAGCTTTTTAAGAGTAGGATAACTTAGAAGAAACCATAAGACTACTAAGAGTGAGAATCGACTTGTTGGGAGAGAGATCGTGAACCTACTCCTAACCAGAGAGGGTGTGTGAACCTACTGACAATACCACGGTGTGGTAGCTCAGTTAGGTCGGTCACATGACAGAGGAGGCCGGCTGGTACGAAACAAGTACCCGGCACTCTAACTAGTGGTCTCCCAATCTCGTAGACCACACATAATAAAAGCCTAAATAATACAATTCAAAACATACATTAACAAACATATGACAATAAAAGGTAATATCCTAGTATCATGATACACGAGGTCAGATAATAATATAAGGCCAGAAATCTATACTTTAGCTAATAGTGTAGAAATCCGCTTTATAATATTAAGTGAAACCTTGGAATATACTCTATAAAATGTTGGGCCAGGGCATACCAGTAACAACCATAACATCCCTCAACACATACATGCGATCGAGCCGTGCAGCATAACCCCTACGTATGAATGTATGATTAATATGCCACCCACCACCCCCACTACATCTCTGACACTGGCCATACCCAAAACGTCGCGCAAAACCCCAACTCACACCCCGCCCCTCTCGGTTTCACATCCCTCTTCCTTATCACACAATTCCAATTCCCTGCAATAATCGTCACTACCGGCAAACCACGTAAGAAATAAATCAACTCCTCTCTCACAAACTCTTCCTTAGTTCTTCTACAACTTATAGCCGGCATATAAACTCCCACTATACACACTCTGACATTCCCCCATACACCCTCGACCCTTACCACCCTCCCATCCCCTCTTCCCATTCCAACAACCGAAAGGGACTGGTCACACGAATTCCTACAGCCACCCCTCCCTCGAAGCTACCGGCACTACCCGCATAAACAGTAAACCCACTTAACTTCAAATCTCTCCCCAACCTATAATTATGCTCCTGCAATATACACACATCCACACTTAAAGTCTCTGCGTCACCTCTACCCATTTACGTTTGACCTCCGCTCGGAGGCCATTAACATTCCTCGTTATACACCTGAAAAGAACGCAGGGGGGCTTTCCTCTATGCTTCAACTTCCTCGTCACTGCCGACTTGCCCTGACCAATGATCTCCTTTACTGGCCCTCCCATCACTGGCCTGTCTGCCTTACCTTCCATCCCTCCCTCTCTACCCTTGACACATCCCCGACCCCCTTTTGCTACCTCCACCCAGGCCTTCTTGCACATCCGTTGCCCAGGTGTTAGGACATCGTCCTCAGCTATACCACTAGGCCTTTTCCTGGAGTCTCCTGTAGCCTCCATAGCCTCACAACCCTCTCCCCTGTGCACTTCTACACCAACCTCCTGGACCTGAAGGTCAGGCCCACTCTCGGAGACTCTCAACACACTTGTCTCACCCTCATCCCTCCTCACATCCGATCCCGAGTCCACCACACCATGCTGTGAGTCCTCACACACAGAACTGTCCATCGACAGTGGAAAATCCTCCAGAAGTGGCTCGGACAAAACCAAGTCCAAACCATCCGGCAGAGCCACTTCCTCTGTCCCCTCCACCTCCACGTCCTGCATCACCTGTGACAACATTAGTACGCGATTATCCTCCTTATCGACAATGTCACTCCATTTTCCACTTGGCGCCACGCTCATGTTCTCCCACAGCGTCTCATCCATAACCTCCGCTACCACTACGTCATCCTTCCCCACACCATCAGCAGAGCCATGTCTCTGGTGGCCCATCTGTCGATCACATGACACCGCCATATTTCCAGGTGATCCACGCAATCGACACGTCCAAACTTGGCCCGCGTAAGTCACATAGACTTGCTGGCGGAACTCTTCCAACATGACGTATGAAGGTATTTGCCATTTGAGCGTCATTTTCAAGGAAAATTATCCATCCAGTAGGCCGGCATAAGTCCCCTGGGTCCACCGGCCCACCGTGGCTGCATGGATGACACCAAATTGATTCAATACCTCCCGTAAATCAACATCCAAAGCTGCAAATGGTACATTACGAATTCTTATCCAAGTGTAGAACCGGGACACATCTCGAAGCAGTACCTCTAATCCCTTGTTGACGACAATCCTCTGCTCCTGATACTTTTCAACCGCACGCTTATACGCACTGGCCACTGCAAACTTCACGAATATCCTCGATGAACCGTTGAGGGATATCCCACATAATTCCTCATTGGATATCCCTAAAGAATCCCTCAAAATTGCCAGGAGGAGAACATCTGCGTTACTTGGGTAAATCGTGCCCTGCAACACTTCAATACAGACAGTGTTGACGTGATGCCTGTATCGCTCCGCCATGTTGGTGAAAACCAAATGTCATATGTGGTGTTGTATGATGCTTTGTGATATGTTTTGTATGATAGTATGTGATATGTGGTGTTGTACAGTGGTATGTGATATGTGGAGTTGTATGGTGATATGTGGTGTTGTATGGTGGTATATGATATGTGGAGTTGTATGGTGATGTGTGGTGTTGTATGGTGGTATGTGGTGTTGTATGGTGGTATGTGGTGTTGTATGGTGGTGTGTGGTGTTGTATGGTGGTATGTTGTGTTGTATGGTGGTATGTAATGTTGCATGGTGCTATGTGGTTTTGTATGGTGGTGTTGGGGTAACTCGGACAGCTAGAAATAAAAAAACTTGTTGTTTTTGTAGATTCTCGGTACTCTCCCGGCCCGGGTCTTTTCAAGATGGTGACCCGGCCTTAGCTCCCTGTCGTGGGAGTGTCTGAGACGTATGTCTTCCATGGGAGGAGGTACAAGTACCCCTTCATCGTTGGGACCAACTGTCCTCAGGCCTAGCCACATTCCCCGCCCTCACGGGGCTCGTAGGGAGAAGCTAGGCCTCTCTGGTCTGCCATCTTTCCTGCTCCAGGGAGGCTAATGGGAAGGGCAGTCTTGCGAGCTGCAGATGGTAGCAAGCTCCAGCTCTGGCACCTACCCTGCCCTAAAAGAGCTGGGCATGGTCTCATATATGAAAACTATATAATGAATTAATATATCTAACTTTCATTCCTTTATTTAAATTAATAATATTTTAGTATTCAAAGAGAAATTAAGGAAGTGAAACGCTGTCCAGGGCTCCGCTCACCGGACCTGTCACCAGCCTCTCTGTCCTCTCAAGTCGTTTTTCATGACCTTATATGGTGCTCAAAGCATCCCCCTTCCCCATAAGGTGTAGACCACGTGTTACGACCTGACGCCTGTCTTTCGCAAAAGACCTGAGACTTAAGCATGGAGGCGTGGCTGATACCTATTTGCCAAGGCAAGGTGTGGTTAATTAGGTCTCCCTTTCGACCTCAGCCCAGTGACTTCCTCACATCCCTCCTTCTCCCCAGTTTAAAATATCTGAGAACTTGGACAGTTTGTCCTAAGTTATTAGACTATTTTAATCCTAACCCCTTAATTCTACTACAATACAATAGCAGATAATATAAAATTACACAGATCAGCATAATTTTAGCAGAAGAAGCGAATAACAATGACTGTCTGGTGCGAAGCCTCCTTATCACCTTCTCCCCTTAGTATCTGGCTCCAGTATCTTTCTGTACTTTACAAGAAATAAACTAGCTCCTGTAGTCACCCTCGCTAATTAACCATTGAGGTTTTCCTGGCGTAGAAAATAGCACCAGCGGGTCTTATTCCTTCAAGTACTTGCAACTTAACCATTACACCACCACAAGGTCGCATTTTACTTGCACCTTCCACGACCATTCGCGACAAGGCAGGAATCGCAACCAGGACTCATCATTATCCCATTTCTAGCAGCTAAAATCCTCCCATCCCTCACATAAACGAATCCTCTTCTGACGGCGAGCCGATTGGTGTTTACAGTTGTCCACCTGAAAAGGAAATAGATCCTATCTCTACGGTGATCCCTCACAGCAAGGAGCTAGCTCACATAATATACAACACATATATTCTTATGGTTTATTTTATTATTTTATTTTAAGTATTGAGAGGGTGAGTAGTGGTAGAGATAATGAGAGGTGATGGTGTAGTTACCAGTGACCTCACATTACCTCCGCTCTTCACTCGACACACCTCTCCTGCCTTACTCCCTCCCTATACTCCCATATTCCCTTATTATCCCTTATTCCGTTTCGTTACCCCCCTACATGACAGTAGTGACAGCTGGTGTTATTGTAAATGTTCTAGTGACAGCTGGTGTTATAGGCAGTGTTGGAGGGACAGCTGGTGTGTTATTGGCAATGTTGTAGTGGCACTGTTTATCTCCTGCACGACATATATGCACTGTGCTTTACTATACGTCAATGTGTTTGAAGAAGACTGTATAGCATAATATTGTAGATTAAATTCCATGTACGTTGTTGTCTAGATTATGTACCGTGTACGTTGTTGTCTAGATTATATACGGTGTACGTTGTTGTCTAGATTATGTACCGTGTACGTTGTCGTTACTTACCAAGGTAGTAACGGTGATGCTTGATGTCAGACAACGGAAGTAACAGGTCGAAGTGTGAATATGATAATAGTATTGTATACTATTATCTTATTCATTCTGTCGGACACTGCAACAGTTGTGTCTTGGTACAGATAACATCTGCGATAACTTTGTTTGCCTGGCCACTACTTCTTACTTCCACTGGTGGGTTCCCTCTCCCCTGTCGTCAAAGATTATAATTATCAGCTCCTCACCTGGCAACACAGTCACTGAATGAATGATGTGAATGTGTTTCCACGATGGTGAACGTGTTTCCACGATGGTGAACGTGTTTCCACGATGGTGAACGTGTTTCCACGATGGTGAACGTGTTTCCACGATGGTGAACGTGTTTCCACGATGGTGAACGTGTTTCCACGATGGTGAACGTGTTTCCACGATGGTGAACGTGTTTCCACGATGGTGAACGTGTTTCCAAGATGGTGAATGTGTTTCCACGATGGTGAACGTGTTTCCACGATGGTGAACGTGTTTCCACGATGGTGAACGTGTTTCCACGATGGTGAACGTGTTTCCACGATGGTGAACGTGTTACCACGATGGTGAACGTGTTTCCACGATGGTGAACGTGCTTCCACGATGGTGAACGTGTTTCCACGATGTTGAACGTGTTTCCACGATGGTGAACGTGTTTCCACGATGGTGAACGTGTTTCCACGATGGTGAACGTGTTTCCACGATGTTGAACGTGTTTCCACGATGGTGAACGTGTTACCACGATTGTGAACGTGTTTCCACGATGGTGAACGTGTTTCCACGATGGTGAACGTGTTTCCACGATGGTGAACGTGTTTCCACGATGTTGAACGTGTTTCCACGATGGTGAACGTGTTTCCACGATGGTGAAAGTGTTTCCACGATGGTGAACGTGTTTCCACGATGGTGAACGTGTTTCCACGATGGTGAACGTGTTTCCACGATGGTGAACGTGTTTCCACGATGGTGAACGTGTTTCCACGATAGTAGTGAATGTGTTTCCTGGAGGGAACACATTCACCATCATTCTCTCCACCACCTGGGTGGACCTCAGCCGCTGTGTAGAAAACATCCAAATTTTTGATGATTTGGAGACCATTGTTAAAATTTTGGTTGCCAGGTTAATGAGGCCTTTTAACCTAATTAACGTATTTTAAGTAATTAGTGTGTGTGCATTGTTGTCTTAAAGTTATATTAACTCTAACTAAGGTTGACATTCAATGGGTCTTTAAGGACACAAACTGTTGTAACTGTCTAATCAGTGTCTGGGAGTAATGGTCTTTATTGACGACCCAGGGTCGTGTCTGTCTGTCTCTGTCTGTCTGTCTGTGTGTCTCTTTCCCCCCTCTCTCTCCTCTCTTGCTGCGTCATTTAACACTGTCAATGATGGTTGACTATATCTCCTGGTCACTAAGGTGCACACTCTGGACACTCGGGTGCACACTGGACACTCGGGTGCACACTGGACACTCGGGTGCACACTGGACACTCGGGTGCACACTGGACACTCGGGTGCACACTGGACACTCGGGTGCACACTGGACACTCGGGTGCACACTGGACACTCGGGTGCACACTGGACACTCGGGTGCACACTGGACATTCGGGTGCACACTCCAGTGTTGATATCTCGTGACGGTCATCTCTTGTACCATACATGGATATATGGATGGTCGGCAGGGATATATGGATGATCGGCAGGGATATAGTGGATATACAGTAGATGAATAAACAGACGGGTAGATAGGCGGATAGGCAGGTAGACAGGCAGGCAGGAAGGAAGGCAGGTAGACAGGCAGGCAGGAATGAAGGCAGGCAGGAAAGAAGGCAGGTAGACAGGCAGGTAGGAAGGAAGGCAGGTAGACAGGCAGGCATAAAGGAAGGAAGGTAGACAGGCAGGCAGGAAGGAAGGCAGGTAGACAGGCAGGCAGGAAGGAAAGCAGGCAGGAAGGAAGGCAGGTAGACAGGCAGGCAGGAAGGAAGGCAGGTAGACAGGCCGGCAGGAAGGAAGGAAGGCAGGAAGGAAGGCAGGTAGACAGGCAGGCAGGAAGGAAGGCAGGCAGGAAAGAAGGCAGGTAGACAGGCAGGCAGGAAGGAAGGCAGGTAGACAGGCAGGCAGGAAGGAAGGCAGGTAGACAGGCAGGCAGGAAGGAAGGCAGGCAGGAAGGAAGGCAGGTAGACAGGTAGGCAGGAAGGAAGGCAGGTAGACAGGCAGGCAGGAAGGAAGGCAGGTAGACAGGCAGGCAGGAAGGAAGGCAGGCAGGAAGGAAGGCAGGTAGACAGGCAGGCAGGAAGGAAGGCAGGTAGACAGGTAGGCAGGAAGGAAGGCAGGTAGACAGGCAGGCAGGAAGGAAGGCAGGTAGACAGGCAGGCAGGAAGGAAGGCAGGCAGGAAGGAAGGCAGGTAGACAGGCAGGCAGGAAGGAAGGCAGGTAGACAGGCCGGCAGGAAGGAAGGAAGGCAGGAAGGAAGGCAGGTAGACAGGCAGGCAGGAAGGAAGGCAGGCAGGAAAGAAGGCAGGTAGACAGGCAGGCAGGAAGGAAGGCAGGTAGACAGGCAGGCAGGAAGGAAGGCAGAGGTGAGGCAGGAGGCAGGAAGGAAGGCAGGCAGGAAGGAAGGCAGGTAGACAGGCAGGCAGGAAGGAAGGCAGGTAGACAGGTAGGCAGGAAGGAAGGCAGGTAGGAGCAGGCAGGCAGGAAGGAAGGCAGACAGGAAGGAAGGCAGGTAGACAGGCAGGCAGGCAGGAAGGAAGGCAGGTGGACAGGCAGGCAGGAAGGAAGGCAGGTAGACAGGCAGGCAGGAAGGAAGGCAGGCAGGAAGGAAGGCAGGTAGACAGGCAGGCAGGAAGGAGAGAGGCAGGTAGACAGGCAGGCAGGAAGGAAGGCAGGCAGGAAGGAAGGCAGGTAGACAGGCAGGCAGGAAGGAAGGCAGGTAGACAGGCAGGCAGGAAGGAAGGCAGGTAGACAGGAAGGTAGGCAGGTAGGTAAACATGAAGGAAGGAAGGCAGGCAGGAAGGAAGACAGGAAAACATTCAGGAAGAAAAAAAGGCGGGCAGGTAGCCAGACAGGGAGGCAGCATGAGGGAGTGAGGAGAGGGAAGGGCGGCAGGGAGGGAAGGGAGAGAGGAAGGAAGGGCGGCAGGGAGGAAAGGAGAGAGGAAGAACGGCAGGGAGGGAAGGAGAGAGGAAGGAAGGGCGGCAGGGAGGAAGAGAGAGAGGAAGGGAGGAAGGGCGGCAGGGAGGAAAGGAGAGAGGAAGAGCGGCAGGGAGGGAAGGAGGAAGGAGGAAGGGCGGCAGGGAGGAAAGGAGAGAGGAAGGGAGGAAGGGCGGCAGGGAGGAAAGGAGAGAGGAAGGGAGGAAGGGCGGCAGGGAGGAAAGGAGAGAGGAAGGGAGGAAGGGCGGCAGGGAGGAAAGGAGAGAGGAAGGGAGGAAGGGCGGCAGGGAGGAAAGGAGAGAGGAAGGGAGGAAGGGCGGCAGGGAGGAAAGGAGAGAGGAAGGAGGAAGGGCGGCAGGGAGGAAGGGAGGAAGGGCGGCAGGAGGAAGGAGGAAGGGCGGCAGGGCGGCAGGGAGGAAGGGAGGAAGGGCAGGGCGGCAGGGAGGAAGGAGGAAGGGCGGCAGGGCG